>JAQFXL010000930.1:0-15183 GCA_034693445.1 Edwardzetes edwardsi | reverse complement strand
GAATAATTATATTCTAATGATCATATTTTAGTATGCATTTTTCCCTCCAGCAAAAATATCTCGGTTTTGCTCTTACTCAAACTATTTCCATTCAACCTTTGTTACAGTTTAAGAAATTTTCACCTTGTTAATTCTAATTAACATATTCCCCTAAACATAAGTCCTCGTAATTTTCTGATAAAAATTGTACTAGTTATGATTCGCACGTGGATCAAATATTGATCAAATGCTATTCACATATAATTTAATAAACTTCTAGAGAAAATATTTTGCTCAGGAACAGAATCGATATACTAGTACAAATAATAATCAAATTTGAATTCATTAAAACCAGGAAGATTTCAATAATTTTTCTACAGACTCAAATTAAAAAATAAATAAATCTTACAGTTTATTCAAAATAAAAATATTCTTGTCACTTTATCGTGCAGATTGAGCATATAATAGCACTCGGATGAAATATTGATCAAACAAGATAAGTTATGTGAAACAGCACTTACTTCTAGACATTTTCGTAATTTATTAAACACTGCGTCAATAGATTCTTATTATTCCTGAAATCAATTGCTTTCATATATTTTGGACACAATTTTATCGATTATTTTCATCGCAAAGATTTTAATCAAAACTGAATCTAAATTTAGATCAAAAGTCTCTTTCATTTCAATGGTTTTGAATAACTTTTGATTAAAATTAAATCAAAAGTATTACTGAACTCAAAGTCTGTAAACAATTTTGAAAGCAATAGAAATAGCAATAAAAAAGACACTGAAATGTTTGGACTCACATTCGCCTGATTGAAGTCATAATCGATTTTGAACTGAAGTCTACCCAATTTAACCTCTTCTTTGGCCGACTCGTTGTCTTTTTCATTCTCCTCCATATTGTTGGCCAACTCTTCCATATCGGGCTGAACCTAATCACAGCCATTGAGAAATCATCCATCAAATTATGATTTTATATAATCCAATGCTTCAGTAAAACAATTGAAAATGTGTTCATATAATCCCATTATTTCAAACATAACAAGATTCAAATGAAGCTATTTATTCAGTAAATATGAATAAAAATCAGAAATTCAATGTATTTTTGATTACACAATAAAATACTTGAGTTTCATATCGATTGTTACACAACTTCCAAGATTAATGTCAAATATAATAATTCAAATTCATTGCTCATTCAACGAAAGGAAAGGCAGTTCCAGTGCTAAACAAAGACCAATCGATTGGTTATTATCATATTTATTCTTAAAACACATATTTTTTTGACACAATTTGCTCTTCGATGGGATCGAAGAAAAATAATCTGCTATTAAATTATTTATATCAGCATTGAGTTTATTAATGCACAGAATAGCATCTCATTTATAATTATACACATTATTCTGTGCTCACTGTTATATATCAAGGCTTTGATTCATAGCTCTATTGATTGAAATATTAATTGTTTATTATTTTGATAAAAATCTAGCAAATATTTTCGGTGTCTGTTCGCTGGTATAGACGACAGTCAGTCATAGCCCAGAAAATACATTCAAACCTAATATTTATGTCTCAAAGTCTACAACAGATTATTATACACTAATTAAAAGTCTTAAAATATTTACACTAATTATAAGTGCAAACAATCTATAATTCTTTACTTATTAATTGGGGCTTAACAGTGCTTGATAACTTATATTTGATTAATGACTAACTGGATTTTCCATGAATTATACTCAAAGTTACCATCGATTGCCTCAACTTTAAGGTTAGTTATGATTCTCAAGTGTTTTATTAAGTGATTATTCAATTTATTTGTCAATATTTACATAAGAAATATAAGGCATAGAATTGAATGCAAAATGAAATTAATTGCAAATAATTAGAGAAGAGTTGACTTTTTTGTCACCAAAATTAACGACATTTTGAGTGACAAACAGATTGAAAGCCAAACAATGAAAATGCGAACAAAATTCAATTTAATCACTAATAAAGACTTTAATCAATATAACAAACCTTTTCCTTATAGGCCTGTCCTAAGAGCTGAACAGACTTGAAGTCCATTTTGCCGCCCATAAAGCCCTTCCCTCCTTCTTTGCCTCTCAACTTTCGCCACCATCGCTGAAGACAACAGTAGAAGACAATGAGAAATATGCCGGCAATGACCAGGAATATGAAGAATACGCCCCAAAACGGAATGTGTGTTTTGTCGGAGACTTCTTCCAGTATCTTTTCACCGGCATGCTCCATTCTGATAATAATACCCTCGGTGGTGACTTCAGGCTCCGGCGCTGAAGTAGTGGTCGATAGTGTTGACGATATGGTGCCGGCGATCGTCGAACTAATATTGTTTACCGTAACGCCATCGCTATCACTTTCTGGCACAGGCTGTGGCGGCCCGGGTTCGTCCGCGTTCTCGATGTTACGGCTATTGATCAGCCGTTTTATAAGAAGGCTGTTCGAAAAGTGGGGTTGAGTTAAATATGGCGGCATTTTTGCTGATTATCTTCCGGTCAGAGTTCGTGAATAGTTTGACAGACAATCGGTTCCTGAAAAACAAAACTCTTTGAAACAACAATTCATTTGAAGAACATTTCATCGAGAAAAAAATCTCGTCAACTTGCAATTAGGGGGTGGAGTGGGGTTTAATTGAAGAATCCATATACTCCAAACCTTCGGTTAATTGAGTGAAAAATGATCCGGTATTTAATCACAACTTATATCAAGAAATAAAACAATTCTTGGAATTCCATTCAATTAAAAATAAATTACTGAAAATTTCCGACAAATGTCTCCAAAAAGTCTAATATATTGTCGGAAATCAAACCCCAAACGAGACCTGACTTTCATTAACTACACATAAAACAAGTCCTCAAATAGTATTAAATCATTTATTAGATGACGTCAAGAGTTTGAGCTCAAAACACATTATGTAAAGCCGTTGCTTACCATATGTCCGAAAAATGGGCTGAGAATTGAAATGTCACACAAACTGTATATTCACAGCACCTGTAAATTGGATTAATTAACCTGTCGTTCAGTACAACATAAAAACACAGGAAATGAAACAAAGATCAGAGTATTTACCAGTGAATACGCCAATGAGGAATGTCTCGGAATAAAATCCAATACTCGTGTGTAGTGAAGGCTTGAGTCGATTGGTAAGGTTTGGCTTTATGTGTGTCCGCACAGAATATTTCAAACCGAAGTAAAATCAATAGGAAAAGAATCAGTAATTTTCAAGAATACAATAAAACACTGAATCAAAAACTAGTGAATATTTTCGACATATTATATGAAAAACTCAATTATTCTGATGACCAGTACTTTAGATACAAAACACAGACAGAGATTACTATCACTTCGAGGATGAGTCGCTCAACAATGACTCTGGTGGTGAGGATCTGCTCATAAAACTCACAGTTCCTCAATGGAAGAGTGGAGTGGAGTTCAATAACGAGAACAGCAGTCGGTGTTTCTGACGCCAAACGCGATGATATTGCGCCTAATCGCACAGAATAAGAGTGCTATAACTCAATGGAATATTGCAGTACAGGTCCTTTACTACATGAACAACGCAGCGCTAGGCATACGGCACTGGTCTCGCCGTTGCTAAGGTAGATCAATACTAGTTCTGTAGCCACCATACATGCACACACTGTTCTGCACAGGCATTACATCAGCGGTTCGGGTATTCGCTAAATAGGCCTAACATCGCGATAGAGAGCGAGTGAACACACATTTTATGCGTTTTTTTAGTAACAATAATAATATATTTTTGCTTTTTATCGCTTAAAGCATTTGATACCATAATTGCCGAATATTTTAGCCCATAAATTAACCAAAATTCACCTCTCCTCGAATATCTAAATCCTATTTAAAAACTCTTAAAATGACCCTGATACGCGTAGATTTCCAACCTATCCTCATTACCAAGATACTCAGGCTCTAATTTGAAGTTAATTTGATGTGAAAGATACAGTTTCCCATTTTTGTAGTCAAACTAAGGCTACGGCTCACTAAGGCTTCACTGCATCGCTAATTGCTTGTCAAAGCTTTGATCAAGTTCTATTCAGCCTATTTATCAGAGTTCATCTCTATTTTCAAATAAATATATCGAATGAAGATGCTAGATGAATTCAATATTAATGTTAATCTCCTGGGATTTCGATATTTTATTTTTGCAAAACTTATCCATTAGATTCTTGAATGAAATTTTAAGCTTCAAATATATTTGAAAATCCAAAACCAGTGAACTTCTGAACGCCTTTTCGACATCTTTTAGATTTTATTTTACATATTTGTAATGATTTGAAAATCTTTCGGATGAATAAGAAATAGTCATTCAATTGAATAAACACCAAGAAATTGGTTCTTTGCATGAAAACAAATTCGAGATAAATTGAAGCTATAAAAGATGTGTTCAAATTCAAGTACTCACAGACCAGTTGCAAAATGATCGCGATCATCAAATCCCTTGAAGCAAATGTGAATTTCTAAACAACAGATTTCAAATCAGAATTTTTGCCTTAAATAAAGTCATAGTCTTTGAATTGCAACAGAAATGTGTAGACGTGTAGAAGAGCCCGAAAACACACTTTCCATTTTGAAAAACCACCAAGATAAATAAAACATCAGGAGATGGAATATTTGTTGATTCAGTTTCATATGAAAACATGTCTTAAAACCTATTAAGAAATGCTTTTTACTCAACGAAAACATTGAGAAAAAACTTTATTTACAATAATTTCTGCGAAGAAATAATATTTATTAACAAAACTATATTTCAACAAAAATATTTGAGTTATAAAACAAGCGCTCAATAAATACCATTTTCCTAAAAATAGCTCTAAATAGACAATAACAAAACTACCATTGTAATTTTATTTTTCAAACCTTAAACAATGTCTTAATTAATATATTCTATTTATGTATTAAAACCTAGTTTATCGACCGAATCAATAAAAACAAATCATAATATTATGTTATTAGTTATCGATTGAAGAGAAAAAATAACTAAATCTATTGAAATATTAATATTAATACCCAAACAGCCGAAGGCGTGAATCTACTAATCTATAAGCAATATAAGCAAAAACACTTTAAAATTTCACTCAAACTCAAAACTTTCTTCCTGTAAAATAATTGTTTAAAAATAATTCCCCCCAGTATCTCTAAAAAATAAATTAATTACAAAATAAGGTTAAATTTTGTCTGAAGTTTTTGATTAAAATTGAATCCAAAATAAATTGAAAACTTATTTTTCTCCTAATGTTATAAATAATATAAATACGTATTTATTGCTCTAAATAAGCTAGATAAATAATTTTGATTTTTCATTCATCACCTTATTTGTCTCACAAATGTATTAAGACAAACATCAAACAAACTATGACTCAAATAATGGTAAGTCTTAGCAATTGTTTAAGAAATTAGTCTTAAGTTTTACATTTAATCTACTCATAAAACGTAAGAAATATCACCCATTAAGATGTTATCATCGAATTTAATTATCTATAATAAACTTAAAGTGCTTTATATTAGCTTTTTCTGACCTGATTTGTGCAAGCTCTTTCTCTCCAAGTCATTTGTATAATAATAGTCTTAATTTTCCTTTCACCGTGTTAATAAAAAATTCATCCCGCTTTGTGACCTTTATATAATCTTGCTTATAGAATTTTATATAGAACTCTTTTTTATAAATAAAAACAAGACTTCCTTGTTGAACATAGTTTTTTCTTCTTGCGTAATGCTTTGAGTCTGAATCAATTAGATGATAAGCAGGCAAATTGAGCATGTCATGATTGATAATTGATTCTGATATTAAAACTAAGTTTAATAACTACTTAAAAGTAATTAAAACAAATTGCAATCACTTATGCAAACTTATATTTGTGAAAAGTAGCACTCTCAATTTTTTTCAAATAAATGAAAATTGTCACTCTCTCGGCGACTAACCTTGTTCGCACGAACCCATTCCTCTACGGTCATCCCTCAGAGACAGAACTCATTATTGAATAAATAACAACTTAATCGCAAACTTATTTGTCCCGACTTTTCACTAATGACTATAATTGTATTTCAATCTGTATTTTGGACCGGATTTTCATTTTCCTCAATCGATAAACAATTTTTTCTCTTCTTATTGAATATGTCTTTCATTTCCTTAATTTATTTGATTTATTATCTCATAAAAGAGTGACTGAAAAACAGCAAAAACTTGAGTTTTATATTCAGAGTTGTTTTACTGGACTCACGAAAGACAGCAAAAGATTTATTTAATTAGAAATTAATTTCAAACTTTTCAGTCTTAAAGTGTTTTCACTCGAAATATAATCAACGGTTTTAACGAATAATTCATTTATTAAATTAAAGTTAGTTTTGGATTCAATCCTCAGAAAAGTCTTCAATTGATTTGTGTTTGAAATTCATTCTCAGAAATGATTTTCAAAGTAATGAATAATTTTCTTATTATTTAAAAAGATTTTAAACAAAGTTTTCTAATAATCTATTTATTGATTAATTTTTTCGATTGCTTTCAGTTTTTATTTTTAGCAATATTTTCACTTACAAGTCGGGTATATACGGCCTCCCCGTCGAGTGCAGACCAAACATTCTCACAACTATTGGACAAACTGTTGGAGAGCTTCAAACAACAACCAAATAACAGTCCAAAGCCATGGCATTTAAGAGAAGCTGAAGAATCATCACCACAGCCAAGAATGAAACCTGTTCCAGCGCCTCCACCATCACCAGCACTTGGCTCTGTAGATTTGCCAGTAGCCTGGCCATATCCACCAGCACCCACTCAAGGAGGAAAATCTGAATTTCCACTTCTGGATATGTTTATGAAGTCAAATGGTATGCAAAACAATAATCAAATAAATGTCGGCAACCAATGGAACGAACAAATTGTTGAGCGAATGCCTACTCCAACGGCATCACCCATTCAGTGGGATATTCAGAAATCAGCCGAAGTTCAAGCTCCATCATCGTTTCGATGGGGTATTCCAAAATCCAGAGAAGCTCCGACACTAGTTCCGGCACATGTTCCTCAATATATAGAATGGGGAGTTCCACATAAGCCACAACCTGCACCACATTCAGGAGTGGTTGTTCCCCCGCCTTTGAACCCGGAAGAAAATTTTTTCATCCAACATAATCGAGATAGCCAGGGTCAGCCCAAACATTTCAGTCTCGAGACTTTCCGTGCGAGTGAACCAGAAACTGAAAATAAGGACAAAAAATTGAATGTAAGCTTTATTATGCCGCCCGATATCAGACCCCTGAGCCTCAACTTTGACACCGGAGAGGTTCAGATTAATTTTGGAGATGAAAAGGGCAGACGAGGTAATTATTGACCATTTCGATACTTTAGCAAGACCAATTAAATTCATTTATTCAATTTTATCTAGTTCCTATTCCAGCGACGGCTCTGCCTGATGCTAAGCAATATAGAAGTCAACTTCAACTAGATCAAATATTCGGAACACAAGTTCCGAAAAAAGCTCAGGTCCAATCTCAGACAAACAGCCCGTCAAAAGACGAAGACGACGAATACATAGTTGTCAGACACGATATGAACAAATATGCCTACGATTTACCAAAAGGACTGTCCGTAGGGACTAACCCACAGCTCTCACACGGCTCTCAGACACAACAGCCCAGTGCACAGAATGGCAATTCTCAAACGCAAAAAATAGAGAAATACGACGTTTCCGGACAGAAGAACTTGCATTTTGTACTTGGTAGAGTTTCAGGTTAATGATACTCAAGTGAGCAGGTTCATTTGGGTGCGTTGACCCCTCAGTGTTGCGTTTTATAGCATAGCATTCGATTCAATTAAACTTAAGTCTCGCAGTGAAGACAACACTATTTCACCACGAATTTTATTGCTTGATAATTGATGTCTTTGCCATCAAATATCATTCAATTTGAACAATAATTTTATTGCATTTTATTGTTTTGCCTTTCAATCAATTAGAGTAACAATTATTCTATAAATCAAATTATAAGTAATTTAATAAATATTTTTGTATAGTTTTTCATAAGTTATTTTAACGATTCAATTATTTGCTCATATATTCGAGGAATAAAATGTTTTGTTGTGGTCTTAATTCAATACAACTGTCTATAATGTGAGGAATGTCCAAATTAAATAAAAGGCTAATTTGTCTGATATCCAGAACATGTTCTGTTCGCTGAACTCAGACGCAAACAACAATCCAGACTCAAATTGAACTCTACTAATAAAAAGGAATTTGAACTCAACATTCAGTTGGAATAACCAAGAATTTACTGAATCATGGCTTTAATCTCAAACAATTAATTTGATCGTAAATGATTGACTATGACAATTTTTAAAATTCATCATTTCTTCGAGATTTTCTTGGCTAATCTAGCTATTTTAAAAGTAAACTGATGATAAATTGGGTATTTTTTGAATGATTGCTAATAGAAATGTCAATTACTTTCACTGGATTTAAAAGATTCGATTGATTTCTGGATTAGTAAATTCTTAGGGTAAAAGAATTTATTTAACCTTGATCAAAGCTCATTATATCTAAGGATTAAATCACTGAGATTGAGGAAAGAGCTTCCTATTCAAAATAGAATTCGTTTTGTTTGTACAAGGGGGAATTTATTGCCGGTAGAGCCACCAAGTATATTTGAATAGCAATGACTCTTCTTATTGCTGTTTTGCATCGAAGAAAATTGAGATTTTACATCAAGCATATGAAAAACAAGGCAAAAAATCAAAAGACTTTATTTCATTGTTCTGGTTATCACTCCAGTGATCTGACGTACATTACAATAAGAAGTCTGTAGACAAGTGACCAGTGGTCAGAGCACATGATTTTCATGCCTTTTCTTATGTTGTGCTCTAAGTTATAATTGAATTGAATTAAGACTTAATAAACTTATTGTTAATATATTTGCGTTACTCCTCTGAACAGTGAGCTATAGTAAGAGGAAGCGTAAAGCCTGACGCAACAACAGGTCATGAGCGAGGGCCGGCCCCGTCGGGAGCTCAGCCCTCCTCATTTGATAGCACGAAAGTTAAGCACGTTCTTTAATGAAAGTTCCTGGATTATTACTCAATTAGTCTTTAGGAAACTAGTTGCACTAATTCCCAAAGCTCATCCTCAGATTCTTGATGACGATAGCAAGCTTAATTCTTCAGAGATTTAGCTCTATCAAGATTTAATGTCTTCCTTTAATAGGGTTTTGTAAGAGTTAGTTCATTAAAATTTTAGGATCTTGTCCAATTAGTTTTCCGGTGACTTTGAATTCTTAGAAAAGATTTTCATTCATTAAAATTTGAAAAATAAAACTCAACTTTCATTAGAAATAATACTAAATATAATGAATAGTAATAATGGAAATGACAACAAACAGATGCAAACAAACAATTACTCATATTTATAGTCATTTTAATGAATCGAAATAAATACCTGGATATTATTACCCTATCTTCAATTAATTTCAATAAAGAATCTTGGTGAAAATTTCAAGCTTGAATAAATAGAAGAAAGTTAGCTTGATTCTCGATGTTATACTAATTTTATCTTGAATCCCTAAAAATCATTTAATTTCAGTCAAATCCCTTTGTGACAGATGTGAATGACTTTTATTCGATTGATGAGTTCCTGGTTTAATAAACAATTTCAGTCTTGAATGAAGTTCATTGCATTCATGGATCCAATTCTGGACTGATTTCATTAGTGAGCACTTCATCGCTTATACAGCAAATTTCAAACAGATATGACCTGAAATGAAAATTGTGTGGCGTTTTGCCACTTCTCAATGACTTCTTCCCAGACTGTAGTTACGCACTCAATAATCAATGCTTGAAAAGGGCGCAAACATCACATGTATCACACATACCATAGTATAACGTCACATATGCAATACATGTGATATGTTTGCGCCCTTTCGAAGCATAGATTAATGAATGCGTAACAACAGTCTGGGAAAAAGTCATTAAGAAGTGGCAAAATGCCACACAGTTTTCATTTCAGGTCATATCTGTCTGGAAAACGCTGTAATGAGGAAATGCTGCGGAAAACAATTGAGCAAGCCATATTTGTCAAACAAAGTAATCTATGTGCATTTATTTGATTATCAATTATCAAAGAGATAAGAGACTCTTCAAAATTACTGCCAAACAATTAAATGTCTTCATTATTATTATTGTTATTATCATTTGTTTATCTTCAAAGTGGATTCAATGGCCAACAACTGACCACTGAATTATCCCCAACTGAAGAATTGACGGAAGAGCTCAAGAATAATCCAATTGATCCAAGCTCATTTTCAAGACCAGACAGAGTTCGTGTCACACATATCAAATGGAAGGCATTCGTTAATTTTAAGGATGAGATAATTGAGGGCTCTGTCGATCTGACAATTGAAAATTTGTCTGAAACCAACAAGTTGATACTTGACTCATCCAAACTAACCATCAATGAAGTCAAGGACAAGGAAACGGGTGAGAGATTGAAGTTTGAAATAAGTCCTTCCGTTAAGGTATTCGGCGAGAAGTTAACGATTGAGTTATTGACCGAAAACTACTCTAATATAAGTATTTCATATAAAACGAGTCCAAACGCAACGGCACTTCAGTGGTTGAACCCGGAGCAGACTGCTGGCAAAAAACAACCTTATCTCTTTAGCCAATGCGCATTTATTAATTGCCGGTCACTTCTTCCCTGTCAGGACAGTCCCTCAGTAAAAGTCACTTATGAGGCGGTGGTCAGTACTTCCATCAATATATTAAAATATTGTACATTAATATCAATTCAATAGATAACTGTCCCGAAAAATCTTGTCGTTCTCATGAGCGCCGTTCCCGACAGCGCTAGTATTCTGTCAGTTGATGGGTTGACCAAAGAGTTCCGCTTCAAGCAAACGGTTCCAATTCCAAGCTATCTGATAGCGATAGTGGTGGGAGATTTAGTTTCGAAGCGAATTGGTCCCCGGTCTAATGTGTGGTCAGAACAGAAGCTGATAAAACGGAGTGCCTATGAATTTGCTGAAACAGAGAAGATGTTGTACACAGCCGAGAGTATTATTGGACCGTATGTTTGGGGTGTCTATGACTTATTGATTCTTCCTCCTTCCTTCACATTCGGAGGAATGGAGAACCCATGCCTCACATTTGTCACTCCAACACTATTGGCCGGCGACCGTTCCCTCGCAAATGTGATCGCACACGAAATAGCGCACAGTTGGACAGGAAATTTGGTGTCCATTAAAAATTGGGAACATTTTTGGCTCAAAGAGGGCTTAACAACACTTATAGAGAGAAAAATTGTGGGCCGACTCAATGGTGAGCCCTCTCGACAGTTCCAATCAATTGTAGGACTGAAGTCATTGAAATATTCGGTCGCAACCTCTGGTCCACAAAACCCTACAACAAAATTGTTTGTCGATCTGAAAGGTGTTGATCCTGAGGTCAACTACTCAGAAATTCCATATGAGAAAGGTTATACTTTTATTTACTATTTGGAGCAAAAACTGGGCGGACCTCAAATTTTTGAGCCTTTTCTCAAAGATTTTGTTAACAAATTTAAATTCACTTCGATTTCAACCAATGATTTCAAGACATTTCTGATCGAGTATTTCAAAAATGAAACCCATATTCTTGAAACCATCGATTGGAACCTATGGTTGAACAGCACAGGAATGCCTCCAATTATTCCTGAATATGATGACAGCTTAGCAAAAGTGTGCACAGCATTAGCTCAGCGATGGATAGCTGCAAATGAAAGTGATCTAACACAATTTAAAGCCAAAGATATCGCATCAATGGATTCGTGGCAAACCATAGAATTCTTGAGTCAGTTGCTAGAAACGAATCCTCCGATCAGTTCCGCGAAAGTGTTTTCAATGACTCAGACCTATGGCTTGCGTTCGAGGAATAACTCAGAGATAAAACAGCGTTGGATACGTCTGGGCCTAAGAGCTCATTGGATGGGATGTGTCGATGACGCCATCAGTTTGATAACATCTCAGGGAAGGGTCCGGTTATTGCGACCCATCTATAAGTATTGAAAGCAATTCTCATTTGTTTATTAAATTTTTAATCATTTAATTCAAAATACTAGAGCACTCTATGATTGGGAAGAGACCAGGAAACTGGCGATTGACACTTTCAGAGCAAATTCAAATCAACTAATGCATATGACCGTGGTCATCATAGCTAAGATACTACACCTGAGTTAAAACTTGACTCAATTATCTCTAATAAAATATCAAAAATAAAACTATTAGACTATTATCTGATCTGAAAATAAAACGATTTTATATTTATAGATATTTTTAGTATCGAAAAATCGATACCTGGTTAGTGTGACCAAGTGTCCATGTTTGGGCTGGATTGTCCAGAATTAGTATGTCCTGGACATTAATTTGGTAAATAATATTCAGGAACTTTCAACTACTTTCACATTCCTATTATTCTTGAGTTAAAAATTGATGACATTTTGTATATCCTGGGTTCATTTTCAAAACTTGTAAACACGCACACATTTATGTTGAAAGTGCGAATCCACTTATTTGAGAAAAGGTAATTTTTCTTGCCGATGCACTATTAAATGCAAGTTTTACATCGAATGAATTAATGTCACAAAAAATTATGTCCAGAAAAGGTCCAGGGCATTTTTCAAAATTTCGGTCAACTGTCAAATGTTGCAAAATATTTTGCTGGTCACACTATACCTGGCTGTAAACATATACATGCATTTACGTCACATTTTCTCATAATTATAATCACGAAAATGTTCTCAAATCTTATTTTTATTCTCTGATTATCTCAACAAAACTCTGGGAATATCTTCAATGGTTTTGTTGTCATTGTTTTTCACAGATAAGACAATAACTAAACGATAAGACTCTGAGAACTTAAATTCAATTAAACCTGAATTTAAAGATCAAATGATAAACTTTCTAAAGGTTAAGGTTAACTCTTTTTATCTCAAACTTTGCTCTTATTTTTAATCTTTTTCTTCAAAAAAAGAATTTCAATTATATTTCAAATACAATGCGAATGTTTTTACATGAATACTTAAAACCAAGAATAAATTAGTTTTGTTTCATTTCCAAAACATTTGAAATTTTGAACAAATTTTATTATTCATAAACTTATTCTTCTGTTTAATAAAACATTCATTTTTAGACTTCATTTTGTTTTTCATTGGAGAACAAGAGGAATGTGCAAGACGTCTCTCAACATTTTCATCTTGGAATTCGATCATACTTTTATTTCCTGTTAAAATTTCAAAACCTTTTCCAGACCTGATGATCCAGCTTATTCATTTCATGCATGAGAATCAAATTCAATTTGACCTATTTAGTTTGAGATTGAGAGGTCTTATTACGACACCCTTTCGTGTGTTCACAAAAATAATGATCAGAATAAGAAAATATAATCATTTGAATTGTGATAACCGGTGAACACGTATTAGTCTTAAGTCACGAAATCTTTTTCACTCATATCTGTTGTGAATATTCTTTTGCGATATTTTTTAAGAGAAATAATAATATTTCGAGTCTTTCGAGTCATGCGATATATTTTTGCCATTTGTTTCTTAAGACTATACGATAAAAAACCCTTTATGAACAAAAAAAATCAATTAAGAATAGTGCATCATGAATGAGTAAGGTAATTAAGACTAGACCTTTAGTGTTAAGGCGTTGACATGAGCTAACAAAAATTTGCATGAACAATTATCATGTCTAACATTGTTCCACATTATTTGATTTTTATAACTGTTTTATAATAAACCTTGGTGATTCACATAACCATTAGATAATTGGCTCAAATTTTAACTGATCTCAGATTAAAAATCTCGAATCAATTCCAAAGAAATCAATTGAAAAACACTTAAGATTTGCTGAAATCAAATGTTTTCAATAATCGGCACAACATTACTGAATAGGGCTTTGATTATGAAGTACTCGAGTCTTAATGACGCGAATCAGTTGACAAGAAGACAAACAAATTGGACTTTAATTTTGTTTTAATTATTAATTTATTCTGAATCTCAACTAATATTTTTGGCAGCAATTGGTTTGACTCTCGAAATGAAAGCATTCAGTCGTTTGTTTTGTTTCAGTTGTCTCTCAATTTTAGTCACTTTACTAATCGATGACTCAATCAGTGATTTTAATCTCAAGATATCGACTGATATAACGGCCAACTATTGCAAGTATCCATTGGATGCATTCGATGGTAATCCCCTTACACTTTGACAAGAGTAACCATTAAAAATGACCATGTAAATTTTTCTTAAGCATTGGATAGCTATGGTTACATAAATGATCAATATAGATATGATTTGTGCAAGACACAATATCAAGAATTTGATCAAGACGAAACAATTCTGAAAATTTATAAGAAAGTAAGTTTCGAAATTTTTACCTTGCTGAAATTTTTAATACAATAACAATGTGTGAAAATTGTGTCAAGTACTTCATTAACCTTCATGATTGATGAGTACAGATTTTTTGACCTCACTCATTTACAATTGAATTGTTATCTAGTGTTTAGGACCTCGTAATCAGATCACAGTATTTAGAAACCCGTGTGCTGTGGTGTGCCCCACCTACAATTATTATTACCAGGAAGAAAACGAGAGAGCTACTTGCGACAAATTCATCAAAGAATATACAAATGTGACCAGGGTTATTCTATTGAGAGACCCAAACCAAAGATGTGGACCAAATCACGTAATTATTGAATGTTTTCATTTAAAATTTAAGTTTAAATTTATTAATCAATCTTGGTCATTATAACTTATTAGCATTGCAATGCATTCGGCTGTTGTGTTGAAAGACCCACAGAGATGACAACGACTGAAGAAACAGAAACAACGACTAATCCGACAACTCCTTCAACTACAACAACCCCATCGACCACTCAAAGCCCCACAACCCCATCGACCACTCAAAGCCCTACAACCCTATCGACAACTCAAAGCCCTACAACCCAATCAATAACTCAAAGCCCTACAACCCTATCAACAACTCAAAGCCCTACAACCCTATCAACAACTCAAAGCCCTACAACCCTATCAACAACTCAAAGCCCCACAACCCTATCAACAACCCAAAGCCCCACAACCCTATCAACAACTCAAAGCCCTACCACCACTCCAACAACAGCAGGACCGCCACAAATTCATTGCCAAAGCGT
>JAQFXL010000929.1:0-15184 GCA_034693445.1 Edwardzetes edwardsi | reverse complement strand
TTGATGACCAAGCAAAAAATAAGTTTGAAATGTGTTCATTTAATATGAATGAAATGTGTAAAATAAGTGATAAATTAATCATTTCAAGGAACAATCTAACTAATCAAGATCAATTTAAATGTTTTTGGCCTAAATGTGAATTTAAAACAATAGCGAAACGAAAACTGGAAATACATTCATTAATTCATTTGAATAAAAGACAATTTGTTTGTGATTACAATGAATGCAATAAACGATTCTTGCGGCAAGCTCATTTAAGATATCATAAGCTAATACATTCTGGTGTGAAATCATTTAAATGTGATTTTAAGGATTGCAACAAAACCTTTGCCAGAAATTCAGAACTGATTAGCCATTCATTAATACATTCTAACCAAAGATTATTTAAGTGTCGAATCCATGGATGCGGACAACGTTTCAAACAATCTAACGCTTTATATTTGCATAATAAGAGAGCACATCTTAAATGCAAACCATTTAAATGCAAAGAAAATAATTGCAACAAATGTTTCATCACTTCATCTGAACTCAAAAGTCATATAAGAATTCATTCGACAGAAAAGCCGTTCAAATGTGATATCAATGGTTGTGGTGAAAGGTTCGCACAAATGCAAGGTTTGAATAATCATAAGAAGAGATGGCATCAAAATAATAAACAATTCAAATACTGAAAATAATTGCATAAAATGATGGTAATAGAGCATATGTGCAAGATGCTTTTCAAACGTTTCAAACAATCTAGCTATTTGAAACAACATTTGAAGGAATGTCATGAAAACTAATAAAAAATTAAAGACACACAAAGAGTCGGAACATTCAAAAACTGGGTTTAGATGTGATTGGAGTGAATGTAACCAAACGTTTGTGTTGAGACTTTGGTAGTTGTGCTGAGACATAATTTAAAAATATAGCAAGGTTAACTCACTTTGGTAGACACAACTTTGAGATCACAAAACTGCGATTTTATTAAATATTAAAACTGTTTTTTAATATTTGTGGACAAATTTGTTTCGACAACTCATTGCTGTCTTCTTTCAGCACAAAGAACTCATATGAGTCCTGTCTGTTAGCCTACAGTAAGTGGACGTCCAGAGAGCGGTCATACGAGAACATTGAGAACAGCCATAAATTAACACTCATTTGCAAAGAGCTCTGGTTTTAGGAATTGATTTACAATTAAACAAAAAATTCAACACCAGATACAGCTTTCCCAACAGAATATATATAAAATGTATTCATTCGATAAAAAAGACGTTCAAATGTTTGGTTGAGAACTGGGATAAAGAGTATGCGATTGAAATCCTATTGAATACACATTTTAAAAGATAATATAGAATTAACTGAATGTAAAATTTTATATCAATTCAATCAAATAAATTAGCTTGTACATAAAACTTACTTCGTGTTTACCTCAAAATTCATTTTGTTCTTGATATTAAATATTGGCAAACATTTGTTATGTTCTGTTGAAACTCCTGATTGGGTGCAAATTTTAAGGCAGTCTCAGAATCTGATGGTTTTTCCCTGAAATGGACTGAATGAGGTTAAGGTCATTCAAGCGGTCAACTATGGGAAGAGTGGTTCCCATTGAAAGGGCAGTTTCTTTTGAAAGAAAACACTGTGAGAGAATGCGCTTGAACTTAACGAAGCATTTGTTTGAAAATTATTTACAGTTAAAATAAGATATTCTTGATAAAATGAGTTTAATAACGAGTTATTTGAAGAATAAAATCCACAAATTGTTGACAATTAGTGTAAAATCAGTGAATTAAATGATACCAAAAGTGATGTGAAATCAGATGTGAAAAAAGCTTTTGGCTTAAATGTGAGTCTAAAACAACAACTAATCAACAGTTTATATCAAAATTGCAGCTAGTAAGTTTTATAGATTAGAACTCATCAGGTACAGCGATAACTTATCATAAATCATGCAAATGGCCTGATTAATTACATTTCCAACCAAGATTATTTACATAATCAAGAAAAAGATTGATTCAATTCTTGAGTGAAATATCTCTGAAATACACTAAACATCACTTCGACACATGTCTTATGGCGTGAGAGGAGTGGTAGGGAAATGAGATGAACGCTAAACAATAGTGAATTTGCGCTCAAATCTAACAGAATCTGAATTTAATTTTGCCTTATTTTTACTAATTTTGTGTCTGAAAGTGAATTCAAAAATGGAAACGTTAAAGAATAAGCTTGGTATCATGTCCAAGTTAAAAAGAATAGAAATAAAATTGAATCCATTTTCTAAAATTCTTAATAATAATGATTTGTTAAATAAAAAGATTGAAACTGAAACTAATGATTGTGTCGGGTTATGTAAAATCAGCAGTGAAATCATAATAAACAAGCAGAATATTGAAAGAAGTTTGAAATGTTTTTGGCCTAAATGTGAATATAAGACACAAATATATCATCATTTGATTCGTCACAAAAATGATATTCATTTGAATGAAAGACAATTTGTTTGTGATTTTAATGAATGCAATAAACGATTTATGCAACATGCTCATTTAAGAGATCATAAACTGATGCATTCTGACCGAAGATTATTCAAGTGTGGAGTACAGGGATGCGGAAAACTTTTCAAACAATCTAGTACCTTATATTCACATAATAAGAGAGTACATCTTAAATGCAGACCATTCAAATGCAATGAAAATAATTGCAACAAATGTTTCGTCACTTCATCTGATCTCAAGAGTCATATAAAATGTATTCATTCGACAGAAAAGCCGTTCAAATGTTTGGCAGAAATCTGCGGTTAAAATATGCGATTGAAAACCATTCAAAAAATCATTTGAAGAGATGTCATAAAACCAATAAAAAGTGAAAATATTGAAATCGAGACAATAAAGTAGTTTAAAGATTTAATTCAATGATTTTGTTTTAAATATCAAAAACACATTTCTTTTAGAACTAAATGTAAATACAAGGGTTGCGGACAAACATTCAGACAACACAAATCGAAATAACGATGCTTTATTTTTGGTCAGCCCTGTGTCTGGTATTTTTAGATTCATCACCGATTGGTCAGCAATTCATTATACGAAACAGGTTTTCATATGAGAGGGAAGAGTAGTCTTAAATAGGAAACACTTTTCACAGTTGAAAATGCGCTCAATTTTAACAAATGATTCAAATATTTTGAAAAATATTATTCTTAAAATTGTTTGACTATTGTTTTTGTGAATAAAATTAGTGCCATGGATCAACTGAAAAAGAATTTAAATATTCTTGCTAAACTCAAGAAAATTTCGCGAAATTTGCAGAAATTTAGCCCAATTGATGACCAAGCAGAAAATAAATTTGAAATGTGTTCGTTCAATATGAGTGAAATGTGTAAAATAAGTGACCAATTAATTATATCCAAGGACACTAAACAAGATCAATTTAAATGTTTTTGGCCTAAATGTGAATTTAAAACAAAAGCGAAACAAAAACTCGAAATACATTCGTTAATTCATTTGAATAAAAGACAATTTGTTTGTGATTTTAATGAATGCAATAAACGATTTGTGCAACATGCTTATTTGAAAAGACATAAATCTACACATTCTGGTGTGAAATCATTCAAATGTGATTTTAAGGACTGCAACAAAACCTTTGCCAGAAAATCACAACTGATTAGCCATTCATTAATACATTCTGACCAAAGATTATTCAAGTGCCGAGTCCAGGGATGCGGACAACGTTTCAAACAATCTAGCACATTATATTTTCATAATAAGAGAGCACATCTTAAATGCAGACCATTTAAATGCACTAAAAATAATTGCAACAAATGTTTCGTCACTTCATCCGATCTCAAGAGACATATAAGTATTCATTTGACAGAAAAGCCGTTCAAATGTGATATCAATGGTTGCGGTAAAAGGTTTGCACAAAAATCAGGTTTAAATCATCATAAGAAGAGATGCCATCAGAATTATAAACCATTTAAATGCAATGAAAATAATTGCAACAAATGTTTCGTCACTTCATATGAACTCAAGAGTCATATAAAATGTATTCATTCGACAGAAAAGCCGTTCAAATGTTTGGTTGAAAACTGCGGCAAAAACTTTCCGCAAAAAAGTATATTAACTCAACATTTGGAGAAATTTCATAAAATTAAATAAATTTCATTTAAATGATTATATCATTTAACTAAAATTCATTAATCATTGAGGCATTTTATCCACCAAACCATTGAATTTGTTGAGTTCTAAATCAATTTGAATGGTTTTAATTTTGTCTAATTAATTATTATGTTCGCTTCAATCCTCACAAATAAGTGTTACGTCTTTTTTGATGGGGTTAGAGAATCGCTTTGATTTACATACGTTTCTGTCGTTTTGTGAATTAGTAGAACTCATAGAAAACGTAACAAAACTAATGACTTATTGTGACCTTTAAGTGAATGAATGAAATTAAGTGTATATTTATTAAACGTTGAAATAAAATAATTTTAATTACATCCAGTTCTTTGATTTTACTGAATGTGATTTTTAATTGAGATTCGTTATAAATTTCATCAATTTTCTTGATTCTATACTGGAATCGAATTATTTGAAAACTAACCTTATATTCATGCTTCATTTTGGGTCAGCCCTGTCTGATATTTTAAAATTCATCACTCATTGGTCAACAATTCATTATACGAAACAGGTTTTCAGATGAGAGGGAAGAGTAGTCTTAAATAGAAAACACTTTTCACAGTTGAAAATGCGCTCAATTTTAACAAATGATTCAAATATTTTCAAAAATATTCATTTGACGAATGATTTTGTGAATAAAATTAATGACATGGATCAATTGAAAAAAAGTCTGAATATTCTTGCAAAACTCAAGGATATTTATCGTAATTTGCAGAGTTTCAGCCCAATTGATGACCAAGCAAAAAATAAGTTTGAAATGTGTTCATTTAATATGAGTGAAATGTGTAAAATAAGTGATAAATTAGTTATATCTAAGGACAATATAACTAATCAAGATCAATTTAAATGTTTTTGGCCTAAATGTGAATTTAAAACAAAAGCGAAACAAAAACTCGAAATACATTCGTTAATTCATTTGAATAAAAGACAATTTGTTTGTGATTTTAATGATTGTGATAGAGCATTTGTGCAACATGATAATTTAAAGAGACATAAATCTATACATTCTGGTGTGAAATCATTTAAATGTGATCTCAATGATTGCAATAAACGATTTGTGCAACATGCTAGTTTAAAAAGACATAAATCTACACATTCTGGTCTGAAATCATTTAAATGTGATTTCAAGGACTGCAACAAAACCTTTGCCAGAAAATCAGAGCTGATTAGCCATTCATTAATACATTCTGACCGAAGATTATTCGAGTGTCGAGTCCAAGGATGCGGACAACGTTTCAAACGATTAAGAAACTTATATTTGCATAATAGGAGAGCACATCTTAAATGCAAACCATTTAAATGCACTGAAAATAATTGCAACAAATGTTTCGTCACTTCAACTGAACTCAAAAATCATATAAAATGTATTCATTCGACAGAAAAGCCGTTTAAATGTTTGGTCGAAAACTGTGACAAAAAATATCCGCTAAAAAGTAAATTAACTCAACATTTGAAGAAATTTCATAAAATTAAATAATTAAATGAATTATAAAAAATTATTTGATTTTATACAAAAATAAAATTTATTAATCAGTGAGACTTTTTATCTACCAATCAATTGAACTTGTTGAGTTTTAAATCAATAAGAATTGTTTTCTAAAATATAAAAACGATTCCGATTATAATCTGGTCCACAAATTCCCTTATTTACATAATATTGGTGGCCCTGTTCAAATATCTCTCCAATATTTCTCAAGACTATTTAATATTATTCAAAAAGCTTATAATGATCTTGGTTATCAAACCAGAGATGCCAATGAGCCCAATAAAGAGCCCAATAAAATGGGAGCTATAATTCCTCAACTGTTCATGGGTAGTCAAGGATTCAGAGTTAGCAGTGGTAGTGCGTACGTCGACCCAAACCCTCGTCCAAACAATTTGCATATTGTGATATCAAAAAGCCGTTCAAATATTAAGTAGAAAATTGTGTTCAAAAATATGCGATTAAAAGCTTTTCTATTCGAACAGAAAATGAGATAAAATTTTAAATTTGGTTATCGAGCTTTGCCTGGTCTGAGCCGATTTGGCTGACCCTGGGATTTATTGACAACCAGTTAAAATTTTCCAGTTCGTAATCTGTTTGGAGAATAAAACAAATGTACTAAAGTCCTGTGCAAAACAGGCTTTTAATCGTAAAGAAAGGGTTTTTGCAAAAATGTTAAACATTTCTCACTAATGAAAAGGCGCTCAAAAAGTAATAAACATTTTAACCGTTTCGCAAATAATTTTGAAAATTTGTTTTGAATGAATTTTTGCTCAAACTTATCAGCAGTTCAAATATCTCCTCAAAATAAATAAAGTCATTTCAATCTTCCAAACATTGAAAAGTTTACTCTAAAAAAATACTTTATTGAAGCTTCTATTCGAACCAAAAATATGAAAATGTCACCTTTCTAATTAAAGAGAGACCTTGACGCCATTTTGAAATTTACTAATTTTAGCTATAGTGTAATCAATCATTTCCTGCACACCATAGAAAATATATCCCGAACATTGTCTTCTATTTACACACAGAAAGCCAATATGTTTGCAGTTGAGGCGATAAATTTACTCCTTGGCTCTCTTCTAAGAACCGTTATCTTAGAAATGTGAACATATTCACCAAAAGTTGAGGACTGGTTTGGGTTGAGTTCAATAAACTTTAATAAGTTGTAAGAATACAAATGTGAAAACTTAATACTGTTGTCACTATTGTAGAGACGAAAGGCAGACCTCGAATAGAAAAATCAAATTTTACAGCAAATTATTCAATAAATATTTCATTTCACTAAACTTTCAATTCAATATTGAGTGTATTGAAAATTAAGCTTGGTATTTTAATGAAATTGGAGAATCGAAATAATTGGGATAAAACAATATTTGTTAGGCTAATTTCACAGCAAATTATTCAATAAATTTTTCATTTCACTTTTAATTCAATATTGAATGCATTGAAAATCAAGCTTGCTATTCTGATGAAATTGGAAAATCGAAATAATTGGAATAATACAATCCATGGTACAATCTCTGTTAGGCTTAATTGAGCATGTTAAACTGGTTGATTTTCAGTTGACAGCCAGCTTAAGAAAGAAAAATAATTGCAACAAGTAGGTTTCATAAATATGTGCTTATGAGGTCAGTCAATTGAAAAAGATTGTTCTATTTTTCAAATAACTTTTGAATAGATTTAGATAGCTCAGATCTGTAAAATGCATATACAAGTTCAATTCAATTGTGGTGTTATATAACAAGCTGACTCATTATTCAAAAGTTATTTGAAAAATAGGTCGATTTTTTTTGACTGACCTTATATCAAAAACTTATAATTTATCAAAAATCATGCAAATGGTCTACTTAATTACATTTCTCATCAAGCTTATCTTCATAATCAAGAGTAATAATGGTTTATTCAACTCTGGAGTCAAATACATACTCTCTATCTTTTAAAGACACTAAACATGTGTCCGACACATGTCTTATGGCGTGAGAGCAGTGGTAAGGAAATGAGATGAACGCTAATCAGTAGTGTATTTGCGCTCAAACCTAACAGAACTCTGAATTTACAGTACTTTTGGGTTATACTGATATACTGGATATTCACTGGTTTTGTGTCTGGAAGTGAAATCAAAAATGGAAAGATTGAAAAATAAGCTTGGTGTTATGTCCAAGTTAAAGAGAATTGGAATAAATCTGAGTAGTATTTATAAAATGCTTAATAATAATAATTTGTTAAATGAAAAGATTGAAATTGAAAATAATTTTATTTTAATTTTAGTTCGCACTGAAGTCTTGTGAAAAACAGGCTTTTAATCGAAAAGAAAGGGGTTTTGCGAAAATGTTAAACACTTCTCACTAATGAAAAGGCACTCAAAAAGTAAAAAACATTTCAATTGTTTTGTAAATTATTTTGAAAATTTAGTGAATATTCGCTCAAATCTATCAGCAGTTCAAATGTCTCCTTATTTTAAACATATTCATTCATTTTTGTAATCCAGGATGAGTTCAACAATTCAAAATTTAAAAAATCAATTGAGTGTTTTGTCCTTGGTCAAAAGAATTGATTTGAATCTGAAAGTAATTTCTAATAATCTTGATAATAATTTGTTTGAAACAGAAGTTAATAATTGTGTCGGTTTATGTAAAACCAGTTCTAAATTAATCAAGTTATACAATAAACCAGAAGAAAAGTTTAAATGCTCTTGGCCAAAATGTCAATTCGAATCTACAGATAAGGGCAGATTCAATATTCACAAACTGATTCATTTGGATAAAAGACAATTTGTTTGTGATTTCAATGAATGTCATCAAGCATTCAAAGAGAAAATTCATCTGGATCAGCACAAGATGACACATTCATCAGAAAGACCTTTCATTTGTGAAAACAATGGTTGCGGCAAAAGATATAAACGATTGGAAATTTTGATTATTCATGAAAAGTATCAACATTTGAATATCACTTTCAAATGTGATTGGAGTCAATGTAAGCAAACATTCAAGACTAAGATGAGTTTGAGATATCATCAAAAATTAGTTCATTTGATGGGAGCAGTGAAAAGACATCTGAAATGTGATTTTAATGATTGCAACCAAAGATTTTCAAGTAATGGTAAACTGAATACTCATAAACTAAAACATTCTGGGGATAAGCCATTTAAGTGTGAAGTCAAGGGTTGTGGCAAACGATTCACTCGAAACGAAATATTAAAGACACACAAAGAGTCGGAACATTCAAAAACTGCGTTTGGATGTGATTGGAGTGAATGTAACCAAACGTTTAAAACAAATAAAGTGTTGAATTATCACAAGAATTGGTTTCATTTGAAAGGAATTCAATTCAAATGTGATGTCAAAGATTGTAACAAAACATTTGCTAATAAATTCTATTTGATCAAGCATAGAAGTTCTCATTCTGAGGAAAAGCCCTTTAAATGTGATGTCAATCAATGTGAAAAAAGTTACAATCAATTGAGTTCATTGCAAGTTCACAAACAATCAGAACATTCATCGATCGAATATCACTGCGATTGGAAAGATTGCAACAAAACTTTCAAACTCAAACGAAATCTTAGAGAACATAAGAACCTTGTTAATATAAAACTCAATAGTTTCAAATGTGATTTCACTGATTGCGAGAAAATATTTTATAGTAAGAAAAACCTACGAAATCATAAGCGCATACATACGGGAGAAAAGCCATTCATTTGTAAAAACAAGGGTTGCGGACAAACATTCAGACAAATCGCCAGTCGATCGAAACATTTCAAAAAAAATCATATCAAATGAAAATCAAAGAATTTGTAATAAATTTTCAAAATAAATAAAGTCATTTCAATCTTTCAAACATTGAAAGGTTTACTCTCAAAATACATTATTGAAGCTTCTATTCAAATCAAAAATATCACTTTTCTAATGTAATCTGGTGTAATCACTCTTTTCCTGCACACCATAAAAATATGTTCCGAACTTTGTCTTCTATTCATACAAAGAAAGTCAATATGCTTGCAGTTAAGGGGATGAATTGACTCCTTAGCTCTTTTCTAAGAACCGTTATCTTCTTGGAGATGTAAACATATTCACCAAAAGTTGAGGACTGGTTTGGGTTGAGTTCAATAAAACTTTAAGAAGTGTTAAGAATACAAATGTGAATACTTAGTAGTGTTGTCACTATTGTAGAGACGAAAGACAGACCTCGAATAGAAAATTCAAATTTTACAGAAAATTATTCAATAAATTTTTCATTTAACTAAACTTTTGATTCAATATTGAAAACCAAGCTGTCGTTAGGCTAATTTAAGCATGTTAATCTGGTTGATTTTCAGTTAGCAGCAAACTTAAGAAAGAAAAATAATTGTTACTAGTAGGTTTTATTAATTAGAACTTATCAAGAACTTATAATTTATCAAAAATCATGCAAATGGTCTAATTAATTACATTTCTCACCAAGCCTATTTTCATAATTAAGAGTAATATTTGTTTATTACACTCTGGATTCAAATACATACTCTCTATCTTTCAATGACACTAAACATGAGTCCGACACATGTTTAAGAGCGTGAGAGGAGTGGTAGGGAAATGAGATGACCGCTTATTAGTAGTAAATTTGCGCTCAAACCTAACAGAACTCTGAATTTACAATACTTTTGGGTTATACAGATATACTGGATATTCACTGATTTTGTGTCTGGAAGTGAAATCAAAAAATGGTAACGTTAAAAAATAAGCTTGGTGTCATGTCAGAGTTAAAAAAATTGAAACAAAATTGAATTCATTTTCTGAAATTCTTAATAACAATAATATAGTAAGAAAAACCTACGAAATCATCAGCGCATACATACGGGAGAAAAGCCATTCATAAGAAAAAACGTTTAAAATCAAAAAATCATTTAATCATTGTTCTTGATATCAAATATTGGCAAACATTTGAAATGTTCGGTTGAAACTCCTGATTGGGTGCAAATTTTAGGGCAGTCTCACAATCTGATGGCTTTCCTCTGAAATGGACTGAGGTTAAGGTCATTCAAGCGGTTAACTATGGGAAGAGTGGCTTCCATTGAAAGGGCAGAGTTTTCTTTGAAAGAAAATGCGCTCAAACTTAACAAAGCATTTGTTTGAAAATTATTTTCAGTGAAAATATGATATTCTTGATAAAATGAGTTTAATAACGAGTGATTTGAAGAAACAAATCGGCAAATTGTTGGCATATAGTGTAAAATCAGTGAATTAAATGATACCAAAAGTGATAAGGAATCTGTTGTCAAAAAAGTTGAGATGTTTTTGGCCTAAATGTTAGTTCAAAACAACAACTTATCGACAGTTTATATCGAAATTGCAACTAGTAGGCTTTATAGATTACAACTCATCAGGTATAAGTTATCACAAATCATGCAAATGGCCTAATTAATCACTTTTCCAATCTAGATTATTTTTATAATCAAGAAAAAGATTGATTCATTCGACATTGTGGTGAAATATCACTGAAAAACACTAAACATTACTTCGATACATGTCTTATGGCATGTGAGGAGTGGTATGGAAATGAGATGATCGCTAAACAATAGTGAATTTGCGCTCAAATCTAACAGAACTCTGAATTTATTTTTGCCTTATTTTTACTGATTTTGTGTCTGAAAGTGAATTCCGAAATGGAAACGTTAAAGAATAAGCTTGGTGTTATGTCCAAGTTGAAAAGAATTGGAATAAATCTAAGCGCTATTTATAAAATGCTTGATAATAATTTGTTAAACGATAATATTGTAACTAAAACTAATGATTGTGTCGGGATATGTAAAATAAGCAGTGAAATTATAATAAACAAGCAGAATATTGAAAAAAGTTTGAAATGTTTTTGGCCTAAATGTGAATATAAGACAACAACTAATCAACAGTTAATTCGACACAAAAATACTCATTTGAATGAAAGACAATTTGTTTGTGATTTCAATGAATGTAATCAAAGTTTTAGTGCGAAGTCGGGTCTAAACAGACATAAGAAATGCATTCATTTAAAAATCAAAAAATACGAATGCAATGCCATCGATTGCAAGAAAGGTTTTTCCAACAGATTTAATCTGAATAAACACAAATTTATTCACACCGGAAAAAAACCTTTCATATGTGAAATTAATAATTGTGGTAGGTCATTCAGAAGCAATGAGAATTTATCATCTCATAGAATAAGGACTCATTCAAATATCAAACCATTTAAATGCAATGAAAATAATTGCAACAAATGTTTCGTCACTTCGGCTGAACTCAAAAATCATATAAAATGTATTCATTCGACAGAAAAGCCGTTCAAATGTGATATCAATGGTTGCGATAAAAGATTTCCACAAATGTCAGGTTTGCATAATCATAAGAGACGGCATCAGAATTATAAACCATTTAAATGCAATGAAAATAATTGCAACAAATGTTTCGTCACTTCATCTGATCTCAAGAGTCATATAAGAATTCATTCGACAGAAAAGCCGTTCAAATGTGATATCAATGGTTGCGATAAAAGGTTTGCTCGAATACCAGGTTTAAATGATCATAAAAAGAGAGCACATCTTAAATGCAAACCATTTAAATGCAATGAAAATAATTGCAACAAATGTTTCGTCACTTCATATGATCTCAAAAGACATATAAAATGTATTCATTCGACAGAAAAGCCGTTCAAATGTTTGGTTGAAAACTGCGGCGAAAAATTTGCGCTAAAATGTATATTAACTCAACATTTTAAGAACTGTCGGAAAACTGAATAATTTTTATTTGATTTTATCAAAAATAAAATTCGTTAATCATTATTATTGAGGCATTTTGTCTACCAAACCATTGAACTTGTTGAATTTTAAATCAATTTACATGAGTTTAATTTCGTCAAATTAATTTTTATGTTCGTTTCGATCCTCACAAACAAGTGTTACGTCTTTTTTAGATGGGTTTAGAGAATTGCTTTGATTTACATACGATTCTGTTGTTTTTTGAATTAGAAACTAATAGTAAACATAACAAAACTAATGACTTTTTGTAACCCTTAAGTGAATGAATGAAATTAAGTGTATATTTATTAAACATTGGAATAAAATAATCTTAATTGCATTCAGTTCTTTGATTTTACTGAAGGTAATTTTAAATTAAGATACTTGATAAATTTGATCAATTTCGAGGCTACCCTTGATTTTATGCTCAAATTGAATTTTTTTGAAAAGAAACTTTATATTAAGGCTTCATTTTGGGGTCAGACCTGTGTCTGGTATTTTAAAAATCATCACTCTTTGGTCAGGAATTCATTATACGAAACAAGTTTTCAGAATCTGAAAAAATATAGAATATCTGAAATGTGATGTTCAGAACATTCAGACAAATCACGAGTCGATCGAAACATTTCAAAAATCATATAAAATGAAAATCAAAGAATTTGTAATAAATAAAAACATTTCAATCTTCCAAACATTGAAAGGTTTACTCTAAAAATACTTTATTTAAGCTTCTATTCAAAAAATAATATGAAAAATTTACCTTTCTAATTAAAGACTGACCTTGACACTATTTATTTACTTAATTACTCATTTTAAATATAGTGTAATCAATGTATTCCTGCACACCGTAAAAACATGTCCCGAACTTTCTCTTCTATCTATACATAGAAAGTCTATATGTTTGCAGTTGAGGCGATAAATTGACTCCTTGGCCCTTTTCTTAAAACTGTTATCTTCTTAGAAATGTAAACATATTCACCAAAAGTTGAGGACTGGTTTGAGTTGAGTTCAATAAAACTTCAAGAAGTTGTAAGAATACAAATGTGAAGCCTTAGTAGTGTTGTCACTATTGTAGAGACGAAAGACAGACCTCGAATAGAAAAATCAAATTTTACAGCAAACTATACAATAAATTTTTAATTCAATATTGAATGCATTGAAAATCAAGCTGTTGTTAGGCTAATTAAAGCATGTTAATTTGGTTGACTTTTAGTAAGCAGTAAACTCAGGAAAGAAAAATAATTGCAACTAGTAGGTTTTATAAATAAGAACTTATCAGGAACTCATGAGTTATAACAAATTATGCAAATGGTCTAAATAATTACATTTCCCACCAAGCTTATTTTCATAATCAAGAGTAATATTGATTTATTCAACTTTGGAGTCAAATACATACTCTCTATCTCTAAAAGACACTAAACATGACTCCGACACATGTTTAAGGGCGTGAGAGGAGTGGTAGGGAAATAAGATAAACGCTTATCAGTTGTGAATTTGCGCTCAAATCCAACAGAACTCTGAATATATTCTGTGTTATATTAACTGATTTTCTGTCTGAAAGTGAATTCAAAATGGAAAAGTTGAAAAATAAGCTTGGTGTTTTGTCCAAGTTGAAGAGAATTGGAATGAATCTGAGTGGTATTTATGAAATGCTTGATAATAATAATTTGTTAAATGAAAAGATTAAAACTGAAAATAATATTAATAATTGTGTCGGATTACCTAAAATCAGTTCCACACTATTAAACTGCCACCAAATTCATAAAATTCATGCGAAACCTAAAAGAAAACTCATTTTATAATGTTCTTGGCCAAAATGTCAATTCAAATCTACAAATAAGAGCAGTTATAATCGCCACAAAAGTATTCATTCGAATGAAAGACAATTTGTTTGTAATTTCAATGAATGCAAAAAATCATTTATTCAAAAATCTCATCTTGTTAAACACAAAAAGGCTATTCATTTGAATAAAAGACAATTTGTTTGTGATTTTAATGATTGTGATAGAGCATTTGTGCAACATTCTCATTTAAGAGCTCATAAACTAATACATTCTGGTGTGAAATCATTTAAATGTGATTTTAATGATTGCAATAAAACGTTTGCCACAAAACAACATTTGATTAGCCATTCATTAATACATTCTGACCAAAGATTATTCGAGTGTCGAGTCCAGGGATGCGGACAACGTTTCAAACGATTTAGAAGCTTATGTTTACATAATAAGAGAAGACATCTTAAATGCAAATCATTTAAATGCAATGAAAATAATTGCAACAAATGTTTCGTCACTTCATATGAACTCAAAAGTCATATAAAATGTATTCATTCGACAGAAATGCCGTTCAAATGTTCGGTTGAAAACTGCGGTAAAGAGTATGCGATTGAAAACCATTTGAAAAAACATTTGAAGAGATGTCATAAAAACCAATAAAATGTAAAGATATTGAAATCGAGACAATAAAGTCGTTTAAAGATTTAATTCAATGATTTTGTTGTGAAATATTAAAACACATTTAACTCACAGTTGAAGACCAATGACTTCAAGTGATGGCAGTTATTGATAATTGTTTCCAACAATTCATTCATGTTTTCAATGAAATAATTATTACAACCGATAGTGATTTGATTGATATTCTGACCCATTTTCAGGACAATCGCCAGTAGTTTGCGAACAATTTTGAAGTGTTTTATTATTCATCACTTTTCTTGGATATGAATTTAGTGGTGTTCAGTGAAGACAGTCCTCTGGAACTGCTTTGAGACGCATTCGAGTCTCAACTTGTCTTCAATCGGCAAATACTTTAACA
>JAQFXL010000928.1:0-15189 GCA_034693445.1 Edwardzetes edwardsi | reverse complement strand
AATATCTTCTGAATTATCAGTCAATAAGTGATTGTCTTTCAAATTGAGTTCATTTGTCGTTTGATTTTCAATGTCTTTGGATTCAATTTTTGGCTCAATTTCTACACTTTTCGATTCTTCAGCTTTTAGTTTAAGGATTTTATGTCCAAAAAGTTGATTGGATTTGATGTTAAAAGAGTTGAGTTTTTCGACTTCTCTTTCAGTTAAATAAAACTTTAATTTATTACAAATTTGTTCAAAAAATAGTTTAAATTCATTGAAGAGTTTTATTTGTTTTTTGAGTTCTTTGTTTTCGGTCACCAATACATCCATTGATTGGTTTGTCTTAAATTTCACACTTATCTGACCCCTTCTAGTTTTCATTTCAAGTTCAAAACCGATTGATAGCCAATTTATAGAATGAGCAAGGCGAAAATCGCTAAATCCCAAGGTATTTACAAGCAAATCAAATATCAAACTCGTAATACATGGAATCAGTTGTTTAAGAAATAACGTAACGTAACGACACTTTTAATGAACCTTTGATACCATTTCAAAGATTAGTTTTTAAATTTTATCTAACAAGAACAAATAAGGGATAAGGTTCTGATAAGATAAAAGTGTTTGTGATCAATTTAATCAAAATTAATCATTATTTAATACTGTTACAATATTGATTCCTTTGCTTGCTATAAGATTTTAAGGGCTTTCCCCCACATAATCACAACGTTGTCTGTGAAGTGTTGAGTATATTTCCACTACAGGAACCCAATTGACTCAAATTGAGTACACATTCATTGAATTATTTGTTGAAAGTCTCATATTATGAGTGAACTTAAGACGAAATAAAAATCAGAACAAAGAAAACAGAGTAAACACGAAACCGACGTTTGTTTACGGCTTTAACCCTAACATTGATTAAAGTCTCGATTAATCGGCGCTAAAATACCTTGAATTCGACTGAAATCATTTGAAATAAATTGGCCCTGGAGTCAATCAAAGGGTTGTCATTTTGAAAAGGGTGACAAATAAGGGCTACAATCGATCGGATCTAATCAATAGTCAATTTGTTGACAGTCAGCACATCCAGTCTCGAGCTATGCCTCACGTGATTATATTCACGCATTACAACAATTTGGCGAAAGGGCCCACATATGTGGCCAATGATGACATTATCCTATTGGACTATTTGGGAGCTCAGCCGCCGCAGAACCCGCAGCAGTCATCGATGGTTAACGAGTCACCCACTTGGGTATTGGATAAACTCGAACAGAGAGGCTATCGGGTGGTTGGCATGTCCTCCAATGCCACCCATGAGTTCAATACCTATGTCTGGACTCTACATAAGCCCGAAGAGATCGAACCCTTCGCTTAGATTTATCGAAAAGTGGGATATTTTTACTAATTTTTGTCGATATTTCTTTCAAATGTGTTCTCCATTTCCAGACATTAATTGAAAATAATTTGATTATTAAAAAAATTTCTGATTAATAATAGTATTATAATTTTGTTCTCGATTACAACCTTTACATTAATTATTTTCCTGAAATTATGTTTAAACACATTTCTCATAATATTTCCATTTTATTGATCAATAATTTCAATTGTTTTCAAATTTAAACTATTTTTGCGATAATTTCATCGATAATAATGTTTTTGATATCAATTATAGCATTCATTAATCTATTATTACTATTATTTAATAACTACTAATGTTTTCAAATGTCTTTTTTTGCCAAACAATAGATCTTATAATTTGATACAAAATATTGGATTTCAAAGGAATTCCTATTATTTTCATAATTTGTTTCTCAAATAATTGTTAAATAACTCACTAAATGACAGCTCTTTCAGAAAAACCGACAAAATGTTCATAAAAACAATACTAATATATAATAACTGTAATAATGTATACGATTTGAATTTAATGTTCAAATCGTTCCAATTATTTGCTCTACTTTTTGCCAAATATGACAAAAAACAGGACAAAAATGCGATATTATTTTCAAATTCCAAACCTATATATTAATAGAAATTCATTTTTTCCAACCAATCGTTACAAAAGAAGATTAGATTTGAATAATAATTATATTTTCTCTCAAAAAATTGGAAATTTTCCAAAATTTATTACTTTTGAAAAAAGAATATTTTCTTTAATTATTTATATCTTTTGTTTGAAAGATGCAAAAACTTATTTTCTTTCTTTAATTTGTTGTATAATTAGTTTTTTTCCGCAAATCTAATCAATTGAATCCACTTTTCAGTTATGCAAACCATTATTGAAGGGATTTGTCATTGAATTCAAATGTTATTTCATTCAAATTGTTTTCTCTCCGCTTAATTATATGCAAGTTTATTGATTAAGAATTTCTAAATAATAAATTTGATTATCTTTTCGTGTATTCGATATTATGTTTTGAATCGAAATAAAAAATAATTTTTTTCTTATATCTGTTTCTTCTTTGAGTTTTGAAGACTTCCCAAAACTAAACAACAATTTTCATTGTCTTCTAAATTGAGTGGCATTTGACTAAATTTAATCCTTTGAGTGATTCTTAATATTTTAACTGAAGATTCAATTTGTAGTTTTGAGTCGTCAGTAGTTTTATGTGTTTTAGTAAAGAACCCACTCTTTTGGTTAATTGCTTTTTATGAGCAATAAATTATCGAATAAACATTAAGACGTTTTTTCTCGTTTACTACTGTTTTGAGTGATTGTGAAATACAACCAATATTTTAAAAAATTCATTATAAATACAATTAATGAGCAATGCAGTTTTATTATTTTACACCACTTGCAAGTTCTCTCAATATTCTGTGCTCAGAATAATTATATATCCTAACTAGAAGTCCGCACAACAGACGTCGAGCATATTTATCAAGTTATCAAATTCTATAATCAAATAAATCATTTCTGTTCTGTGTAATTAATAACCAAGTCGATAGAGACGTGCTTGCACAAATTTTTATAGATTAACTTTCGCCAAAAATACGGGAAATGAATTGAGCATTGTCAAAAATATCAACCAGTTATTGAGTTTATTTGAAGCAACAAGTCATCAATAATTTCAACATTTATTAAATAGTGAATCACCCTGGTTAGTCATTTTATAATTTGATATTTTTTCCGGTAAAAAGTTATCTCTATTATCTGATTGATGATTCTGTTCTCGAGTACGAGTGTAAGTATTAGAGCTCGAGCAGGAATGCCATCATTAGCCACACGCTATTGAAGGTCGCAATAGACTCGTAGTTATAGCAAAAGTCAGAGTCAAAGAAATTGCGCAAAGAAGTGATTAAATGTAGTGTTTGTTTATCTCAGGTTCACTTTAAGCTACCTTTTTATGAAAGCGTTCGTAAATTCAAACAAAAATATTATTTGCATTCTTTTTTTACAACACTGTGTATAGCTCTATGAGCTTTTACAACACCATGATCATTCAATATTTAACAAACACTATCTGATAACACTATCACTTCTCAAATATACCCAACGAATGCAATTTGAATAGACTTTGAAAAAGTATTATTTTTTATTAGTATTGAGTGAATTGGTTGACAAATTCATTACCGAACCCTTCATATGATATTCTGTGCACGCATTCAGTGCTATTGTAATTGTAATCAAAATGTTTTGTAGCGAAAGCCTACCATAAAATAGTGATTACTTTTACCAGAAATGCGATGAATTCGCAGTTTTTTAACAACAATTTTCCGCTTTTAATGAATTCAAAGTTGTTTTTATTTTTATATATATAAACAACGAGTCATAAGAATCTTGGAAGTCATCCGAAGTATTCAATACTTCTTTGTCGCCAACAAAAGGAGTGATTTTATAATAAATCATTCAAACGTTCAAAAGTCAAATGATTTTTAAATTGAATTTTCAAATGAATAGTCCATTAATTAAGCCCTTCGTTGAACTTTTAATTTGTTCTTACAATTTATGATTTCACTCATATCCTCACAAATGTTTGATTTAAGTGCTCTTTGAGTTAAACTAAAAATATAACCACTAATTGAAAGATTGATAACACAAACGTCTAAACTCTTCAGTTGAAGAAAAGTAACTCAAACTCTGATTTGAATCAAAGGAGAGACAACTCAGACACAGGACTATAGACTCAACCAAATGGCAAACTGGAAGGCATTAACACTAATTTCAATAAGTGTTGGATTAGTCGGACTCGTCCTCATAATTGCATTGTTCACAGCCACTGGTGGTTATGTGCCCTTCGATGTAAGTGACCTTAAAGTGAACCCCTTATGGAAATTCTAATCTAAATGTTAAAAGTTATCGTTTTTGCACTTTTTTATCGCTTTTATATAGTTTTGAAATACATTTGTATTGACTTTTAATTACAATATGTTTTGTTCGTTAACTTCTATAGTATGGTATAGTCCTGGACGCCGGGTCCTCTCACACCCAAATTACACTCTACCACTGGTTGGCCAATAAGAACAAGTGCACGGGTGTTGTGGAACAGTTGGACACCTGTAGAATCGAAGGCGGAATCAGTAGTTATAATCCTTTTGATGTCCATCATATAGGGTTTGATCTGTTGCAGTGCGTCCAACATGTGAGCCAACAGATCGATAAGGACCGCATGTTTTCAACGCCCATCTATTTGGGAGCGACGGCAGGAATGAGACTTTTGAACTTAACTAACCCTAAAAGTGTTGAAATGATATTCACTTTAATTCAAAACGTCTTTAAACTGAATACTGGATTTCAAACCAAAACCGTTGACATAATTAGCGGCCAAAACGAAGGGCTGTTCTCTTGGGTGACAAACAATTATTTGGCCGATAAGTTGATTGTTGAGAATTTTGACCAATGGATTTCTAACTCCACAATAGGAACCCTTGATATGGGGGGCGCCTCCGCTCAGATAGCATACAGAACTGGAAGTAAAAGCAATGGTTCTCTGAGTGATGATGAAGTGAATGTAAGACTCTATGGAATCAACCATACGGTGCGCGCCAGTAGTAACCTATGCTTCGGTGCCGATCAGGCAATACTCAGGTATCAAAAGTACCTGATTATGACCAGCAATCCTACTCGCGATGAGATCGACAACCCATGCCTTCCAATTGGCAGAAAACAAGTGGTAAACGGAGATAAGTTCAAAGATCAGATTTGTGTCAAACTGTTGAATAAGTCCAAAGAGATTCAATTCGACCGAAACTATACATTCAATGGTATAAGTAATGCAAACGAGTGCTCAAAGATTATAAGCGAAGAACTACTGAATAAAACTAAATGTGAACAGAATTTTGAACTGTGTTTCGATGTGTCGGACAGTCGGCCGCCAGAATCGACTCAGTTCTACGCCATATCAAACTATTACTATTCTGCCCGAATCCTCAATCTTAGCCAACCCGTAACCGCAGAAGAATTCAAACTAAAGACCAAAAAATTTTGTAATTCAGACAATTCGACGATTTTCGAGGACTGGCCGTTAGTTTTGGCCAAATATGTTGACGTCTATTGCTTTCAACTCAATTATGTTTACACAACGATCGCAAATATTTACAGATTTGAGGACAAAATGTGGCCAAACATTATGTTCTCACATAAGATCCGTAACACAGACCTGGGATGGAGTCTAGGCTTTATGATCAACGCTACCAACGCGATAGCGGCCGAAAAGCCGACTCCACCGGTAGTGGAATTGTTTCCGTTTATTCTGGTCACCCTTTTATGTACAATAATCTTATTTTTCAGTATATATTTCGCTTTAAAATGGGTCAGAAGTAAAGACAACACTAATAAGAGTGAGAGTTACGAACCCATCAGTATTACCACTTAAAGACATTATTGATATTATTGTCTATGAGATCACAAAAAATGTTTGATTTTTCATTAAATTGTTTGTAAATCACTGAAAATTAGTACAATTTTAATCAAAACTTATTTTTTGTAAAAACTAATCTATGAATCTATAAATCTGTTGAAAGAATATTTCAAATCAATTGTTAATACATTTGTTTTATTTGACTTAACGTTAATTAAAGGCTTTAATTGTCATAACTTTTATCTATTTTACAGACAAAAAATACAATCAATTGATAACTAAAAACAAATGACTTTATCTTAAAAACGAATCAAAATTGCGATAAACGAGAAGTTTGTGTAAAATCACAGTAAAACCTATTCTTCGGAAGTGATGGTCAGTTAGTTGTTGAAGTCATCCCTTTTGTTGGCAACGACTGGTTGTAAACGTTTTTCTTTCTCTAATTCTTTGTATTTTTCGATTTCAATGCTTTCGATTTGATTGGATTTAATCGACTGAAGACGAAGTGCTCTTCTCTTCAATTTCTCTGATCTTTCGCTCAAAGATTGCATTTCTTTCTTAATATTAACTAATTTATTGCAATAAACGTTAGCTTTGGTTACAATTGACTCGAAGTCTAACTGTTTATTGAATTCATTGTATTTTTCATTTTCCTGTTCTAAGGACTCAATCAAAGAGTTTTGATATCTATTCAATTCATCCATCAATTAATCAATTGATTCTGTTTTCATTCAAAGCAAACAACTGATAAAAAACACTTCAAAGCAATTACACAATCAGTTGACAGCTTCTGAACCTCTGAAGGATTTTTAAGCTTTTAGTTTGTCATTGAATTTCACTTAAAATCTATTTATTATTTCATTTGCTTTCACTTTAAATCACTTAAACACTGAATCAAAGAAAATATTTTTTTGTTTACAACTTTTTACAAATAAGATAATCAATAAAACTATTATTCAAATACAACGTAACGTATAAACGATAGAAGTGTTTATTAATAACGCTTTTTATGAGGACTTTGCGCAACACATCAGAAAAACTTTATCAGAGTTTAAGGGAAACTCAAAACACTCGTAACGACTGTTTTGAAAGTTTAATGTATTGTTTATTATTATCTGTAAAAAGTGTGACATCTGTTTAGTGCATAGTATTTGTTTATTTACTTTAAAACTTTGTAAAAATACCTTGCTTCACTTAATTTTTGAGACTTTGGTCGACTCTATCATTAATTATTTAAAACCAATGTTTAAATTTTCAATCAAAAAAGTATGACAATTGTTGACAACTATTGCAGACACTGTTATGCAGTCAATGACGTCAATTGGGGGCAAAGTATTGATTGACGTAATTGAATATGACTTCAATACCAAACAAACTTAGATTTCGTTAATAAATACAAATTTATTTTCATTTAAATCCAATTATGATTTGATTTACTCATCGTTTCAACTGATTATTGAAGCCATCGGTTAAACAGATATAAAGATGGCGTCGAAAAGAGGACCGAAGATTAAGATGTTGGCGCAGAATATGCCGCCACAAAACTTCATCGCTTTAGGTATGATTTTCATCAAAAATCTTCAAATATTCCTCGAGATATCAGTGACCAATGAGCACAACTTAGAATAGGAACACTAAGCATGCTAATTATTCTAAAAATTACTTTGAAATGATGTGGGTTATTGTAAATGACTCCAATAATTAGATAACAAAAATAGCCGACAAAATGCCCTAATTTCACACAATTTAGATAATTGTTTGTCGGCTAACATTGTCTAACATTTGTCTGTTAGGCACCACTTCATCGTCTGCGCCATCAGCACAGCAATCATTGAAGACGGCGCCTAAAAGAGTAGATCCAATCGAGCCGTCAGCCTCCGGCGCTTCAGCGCCAAAGAAGTCTAAGGTTTTATCGCATCACATGACCCGTTCTTCGGGACCAATACAAATGAGACGCGAATCAGGCGATCACTGGGAAGAGTTCGCTCAAGAAGTGGACTCAACCCTATTGTTGGACAGAGTTATCGAAGCAGAAGATGTGAGTGACGAGAGAGTTGAAGCACTTCTTTGTGGAGCTGTCAGACAGTTGCGGACACAGCGCTCAAAACCTGATTCCACTCTCTATCTAACGCTCTGTTATTTGGCTAAAACCCGTCCCCTCTTATTCTGCACCGAAGTAGTGGTCGAAGCGTTTTGTTCTCTTCTCAAACGGGACTCCACTTTAAGTTACAAAACAAAAGTTAATAATTCGGTCGCAATTCTATCGGCAAATATATTGCTGGCCGTCTATCACGACGAGAACAACTGGCCCGACCAGTTCCTCAAAGTATTTATCGACGACTCTTTAGGAGAACGGGTTTGGGTCGACAGCGAAGATTGCAAAGGATTTGTCGACAATCTATTGGCGTCTTTCAACACGAAAACGCCCCCGAAGTCAATGTTACAACAGGACATACTCACCACTAGTAAGTTGACTGAGGCTTCCAGTCTGACCTCCAGTCCCAATCATCCAGCGATCGTAACAGATGAGGCATCGCTGGATGAAACTTCTTTTTCCACTATTCCTATGACTAACGAAATGAAGGAACACTTGGAGAACATCGCAGTGATGTCCCGATTCACTCACAACGACTCGTTTGTTGTCCAATACGTCACAGACATTGTCAACGAACAACTCAACAGAAGACAAGCGCCGAGTGATGTCTCCCGAAATATGCTTAAACTTCTATTATCAACGGTCGGAATACAAGCGGTCCGACTGATTGTCGCCCAAAAACTAGAGCAGTGGTTACAGAATCCAAAAGTGAGTCAAAGTATTTCATCTGTTTTTACAAACTTTTAGAATTCTAATATGAATGTTGACCGACAGCTCACTCGACCGGCACAGGACCTGTTGCTCACACTATGTATTAATTGCAATGAAAGCGATGGAGAAGTGATCTCCCAAATGGTGAAAATGCGTCTGAAGACCAAACCACTGACCAATCACTTCATTATTTGTATGAAAGAAATGTTGAACCAAACGGACGATACTTTCCGTCTTCTGCTGCGAACTGTACTCTACAATGAGGTGTCTCCACAAAGAGGTCTAAACAATCTGCCGTTGATATCAATTATGTTTCAACACTCACCCGAAAAAGCAACCAAAGTCTTAGCCGAAGTATTCCAGGAAATGATGACTCAAAAGGAAGACTATCTCAAGACATTGAGAGGACTGTTGCGTGAGATCGTGCGCGCCCTCAGACACGAGCACATCAACTATTTATTGTTTGCACAGCATCTCGTCGAAGAGGGACAACCATTCATTGATTTAGACCCGTCTGAGTTTGCAATCAGAGAAAGAGCCGTCACTACAATCACAGATTTGTTAACAATGATTATGTTCTTAAGTCTGAGCCCTGCCGTCAAAGAAGCCTTTTCGACCACAAAACCCGACCGAAGAGGTATTCTCTCAAACGGTTCTCTCAATTATCGATTTTAATTAATAAATAAATTTTCAGAAATCATTCGCAACTATCAAATGCAAGTCTCAAATATCCAGCGCTTAGCCATTCAATGGCTTCAGAAGACTGTAATCAAGTCATTCCGACCCGAACGCAACGAATACCTCCATTGGTAGGCATTCCATTCTTTGATCAAAAGCTAAAACTAATACTTTGTCTTTTAGTTTAAATAAAGTACTATTTATGGAAAGTGCGGAACACTATTACCACAAAGACGGATGGCCTCCGGAAAACGATCGAAATCTCATGTTTAGAATGACGTCAGAAGTTCCTCTTCTTGAGGATACACTTATCAGAATACTATCAATGGGTTCATCAAAAGACAATCCATTGACATCTGCCGAAGCAATAGAGTTGTCGGACGCGCTGATCAAAAGGGCGGCCTCTATAACAGAATACGATTCACTCACATATCCTGTGATAATGATTAGCGACAAACAAATATTCTCTCTTTTGATGGCAAACGCCATATACCGACATCCGGACAACATTACTCTGCCGTCGGGTTATGAGCCGCCGAATATGGCAATCAGTGACCTCTACTGGAAAATTTGGATTCAGTTACTGATCCTGACAGCACACAACCCCACTGAGTTCGGAGCTCTCGGATGGGAAGGCTATCCAACTCTCAGAATTCTGATTGAAATGTCGATCACAAATCACTTCCAGTTTCCACCGCCGACTAAAACGGGCGACGATTTGATTAATCGCGAGATTCAAATCAACGCCTTTGAAAAGCAATCGATCCTTCAGTTCGAGTCCTATTTGGCGGCCGCTTCGACCAAAGTTCAAATCAATGAAACCAATAGTTTATTGCTATCAAAGCTTATAACAATGGATCCGTTAGGTCCGGCCCGAAAGCCTCCGCCTTCAGTGTTGGAACAGTTCAAACAACTAAACTCTGTTTTACGATTAGGACATCTCTTATGTCAGTCTCGAAACCCAGACTTCTTGTTGGAGATTATTCAAAGACAGCAGAAACAGATGGGTTCCGCGCAGTTGACCACCGCTGCACCCATGCCATGGCTGGTCGAACTGGTGGAGTCCAATGAGAACAACTTCGGAATGCTTCCCGTCCAGTGTTTGTGTGAATTTCTTTTGGGGCAAATCAGTGAAGAAGAGTCGGCACAGCCTTTGGTTGCATACGAGTCGAGCACTAAATTTGAAAAATGCAAACGAAAAGAGAAGAGACGAAAACACTTGAAACTCATTAGTCATCTGCAGACAGTTATCTCAAGTCAGTCGACCTGTTCTAAGGAACTGATTGAGTACTTCATGAAACGACTCAGTTTCCAACAGTCTTCCGCCCGGACTCTGGCTTCTAAAGCTCTCTCTTTAGTACTCTCCTCTGACGCCAATGCTATACCGGATGATAAACCGCTTGTCTTCACAGAAGTGGAAGATTGGCTCTTAAACCGATTGCCTCAGACATCTAATTTCGAATTCATTCGGTCCTCCGCTTGTGATTCGCTCAGACCTGCAATTCTGGTCGAAACCGTTCCCAACGCTATCTGTCACTACATTCAATTTCTGTCACGTCATGACCAGATCGGGAGCTCAGACTTGGCCTTAGATTGCGCTCATATTCTGGTGGATCGACAGCTCATCACAAATTGCATTCTTCTACAAAAGCAACTCAAAGGAGTGTTTTTGAATTCATTGCTGAATGTATTTTTAGCGCATTTAGTGGTCAAACGTCGTCCCGCTCGGGAGATATACTCGTGGACAGACACACAGGACCACATTATGGTCCAATGGAAGAATGACGAGGCGGCCATTCTTCACATTATTGTCGTTCACGCGATGATCATTTTGCTGACATTCGAGCCGATGGACAGCAATCAGAGCGCTTACAACCAATTGATGGACACCTGGTTTTGTGATCCACAACCGCAAGCGTTTCTCGTCGACACTTCAGAACAGGCGCTTCTCATTCCTGATTGGCTGCGCCTCAAACTATTGAAATCATCCTCTCCTCGGCTGATAGAGGCGGCGCTCAAGGATGTCGACTCCAGTCAACTAATTCTATTCATTCAATCATTTGGGTTATCTGTCTCTTCGATGGACCGACTGCTTCAAGAATTGGATTCTATGGTCGCTCTAAATCCAGAAGATGTAAAAGACTCGATTGTCGACGAATTACTCATTCTTCGTGTGGTCGAAGTCCAATGGATGAGAGGCTGCAAAAGTGGTTACAAATTCGCACAACTTTTGGGACACCTAACAGACGAAACGGTTATCAAAGAAGAGAAAATGGAAACTAACGAAACAGACATCACTTCTACCGGAACTCAAATTGATGTCAAGTTTTCGACTTTCAAAACAGATTTAATACAATATCTGACAAAAGATAAGTCGAATAGCAGTCGATTTCTTATGAAACTCTCGCGTGAATTGACTCACGAGTTGTTCGATAAGAAAGTGTTAACAAAAAAGTTTACGAAACTATTTTTGACTGAATTCACAAACCATTTGAATGAATGCATTGAACTCATAAACAGAGGAGAATTCAATCCTCTCCTCAATGTTATCATCACTTTTGTTACAAAAGATACCAAACATTTGGGTCTTAAGAATGAGATAATATCTGCCATAAAACGAGTAAAAGAGTGCTCTGAAGTGAAGAACGCAACCATTTTCAACATTTTTGAAAGATTTACCAAAATCTCAAAGACATCACAAAAGTCCAAAACTGTTAAAACAGAGCGAAAACAGAAGAAAAGCCACAAAAAAACTGTCGAAGAATTGGCGAAAATGATTCTGAAGAGTGAAAAAGGCTTGGATTCGAACAAAGGCCTACTTCTGGAACGTTTTCATAAGATGGAACCGGAACTGGTCCTCGAAGGCTCCCAAAGCGCACGATTAGAGACACAGTTATTGTTTTCTCGTAATTGTCTTTACTTATTGTCACTTTTGATACACAAAACCCGTTTCGAAACATTGAACTCTTGTATAAAAAGCGTTTTAAGTGATGACCAGAATTTGTCTGATTTGGACGCGACGGCAGTTCTAGACTTTCTGACCGCATGTCTGGGTTCTCCTCGACTTTGGATTGGAAGAGATCTCAATCAACCGAAACATTTGGAATACGAAGACGTTCTCAAACTCAATGAAAATCAGATTAAAAAACTAATTCACTTCGTTATTGAAGAGGGAAATGCAGAGAAAAGGGTGGAGTTAGTCATAAAGAGCTGTTGTCTTAATGAAACTCAAATCAAATTAGTGGTCAATATTCTGAAAGAGATCGAGAACTTGACTCCGGACTCAACAATTGCCAGCGAAATGCTGTTCCGTTTGTATCTACAGATACCAAGTATTGAACAGCCCTTAAAATTGGTGGAAAACGATTTCATAATCAATTCTCAAGAGCCCAGTGTTGCCGATCGAGTCACACATAACCTATTGACTGCATTCACTTCAATAGAAACCCCTCCAACCCGTTCGCAAACAACTTATTTGAGCGATTGTGAGCTATCACTACTGAAGATGGCATCAAAACATCCGATTCTGTTCCTCAGACAAATACCACTGATTCCGGCGCTCCTCAAAGGGAAAATCAGTTCTGTCACTTATGAGGTGTTCAAAAGCAGAAACTATTTGCTGTTATTTAAACGAATATTGAATATTCTTCGACTTCTTAAGCCCTATCTGTGGAACAAACACGTGAAGGGTTTGAATGAATTGCTTTCCTCTTATTTGCAACTCTTCATCGCTTATTGTCACTGCTCTGGAAAAGGACTGCTTCCAGTATTATCACAATTCTTGTTCTTAATCGATGACTGGATTAAATTCGACGCCGAATCGGCCAAAGTGTGGATCAAAACCAATCGAAAGCTTATTTTGTGAGTAATTCTATCACTTAATGACAAAAATAAATATTAAAATTGTCTCAAATTGTTTATGAATGCAGTGATCTGTCGACTGTATATTCCGAACAAATGCTTTTCAAATCGATTCTATCGGGTCTTCCCTTTCAAACCCAATCATCGGTCGAAAAACAATTGTTACCAAATATTTTGGTAAGACTTCGACAAAACAAATCAAATGCCGAACAAATGAATGCAGTTCTCAACGATTTGGACAAAATAACTGATTCTAAACCTGAAATTCTCGAACATTTTGTGGTAAATGTCTTCTTATTCTTAATTTGAAGCATAAAATTCAATATCTGTTTATTTTAAGGATGATTTGCGTCAACTATACTTCAACCCATTCTCACGTCAAATGGCTTTCCAACTGACCATCAAATTATTGAAATACAATCCGAGTCATTCCAAGTCATTTGTGCCGACCTTTTGTCAGTGTCTCCAAAGGAATGACTTTTATTTGGCGAACTTAGCGCTCGAGTATTTGCCTGAATTCCTTATTTTGGCTCAAGGTTTGGATTTTAATCACTTTTATTACTTTTATTTAATGTCATTCAAAGAAAAAACGCCAAAAAAGGCAAACAATTGAACACAGCTTTTGATATCTCTTTCCTGGAAGTGATTCACTCGAATATAACCTGAATTTCAATATAAATATCGAAACTATTATTCAATAATCTCTTAATCAACGGATTCAGAGCTCTGGTCTCGAATTAATAACTTCTCTTGAATTTGGAATTTACTCGAATATACCTCTCATAGAGATTCAAAAATCGTGATATTTTCACATTTAATTGAAATAAACAAATAATTGAATTCATAATTCAATTACCGTATTTCCACGCGTCGGTGATAGGCGACATGTCGGTATAGCTGAGATTGGTCATTTCCTCAAAAAATTCTTTATGATGCCTACCGACATGTCGGTATAGAGTGAGGGACTAAAAATAAAAATTTCAATGAATTGAAGAAATATTTTATTCAGAATGAGAAATAAAGCCATTCTATGACATTCAAAACGTTAATACTTTTATCTTAATCTCTTATGGCTTGAAATACATATTACTTAATCTTCTGACACAAAAACATTTGTAATCAACAAAATTATTAAAATAAACGAAATTTTGTTTTCTCTCATTTACACCGGCATGTCGTCTATTGAGTGGGAATACGGTAACAAAATTTCAATTCAAAACACTGTTAAATATTAGTTTACTTCAATTGTTAATTGAATTTCTGATACAATCTCTATATTGTATTCTCTTCTGAACAAAATTTTCTATCAAATGAGGGCTTTTTAGAACAGAATTTGAATCTTAATAGTTGTAAATCTTGAATAAATTGAATAAATCGGTTAATTTAAAGCGATATTCTTTGGGTTCGGTAGTCGTGGTTTCAAAAACTGTATATTTTACTCAAAATATTACAGCTTTTTTGTATTCAACCCAACCTATTAAACCCATTGAGCTCTTCCGCTACATTTCTCTATACACGTACAGAATAGAGAATCACCATCATCAAATTTAATTAGCCCATAAAACTCCAACTAAACCTGTAGTTTAAAACTTATCCTAGTTAAATAAGTTGATGATTTATTGAATTACCTTGAAACATGTTTTTAATTAGCATTAAAATTTGAAAATATGATCGAATTAATTGAAACAATTTATTGCGAATGAGTTGGTTTGAGTGTTGAAGAGCAGAGCGCAGTTGACCTAGTTCACTGCTGATAAAACACTGAATCCCTGAACAAATATTAGCAAATTTATTGTTTTATTTATTGTTAAGGCAATAAAATAATTTCTATTCAACTTTTATTCAAACATTTGAGACATTAATTTTCATTTTTAGCTATAAATCATAAATATTTAATTTCAATATTGAAATTCAAATATTAATGTTTGATATTCTCCTAAATAATACAAAATTTTCCACTATTTCTGGTGATAACAATTCGCTGAAACATTGGCAAGATTAAATTATTTTGCTTGGTGATTAGCTCTCACATCGATAAAATAATCCAGTTTTCAATTGAATTGAATA
>JAQFXL010000927.1:0-15193 GCA_034693445.1 Edwardzetes edwardsi | reverse complement strand
TTAATGTCTATTGAAGTGGATTTGGAATCTAGAAGTTGTTCGTTATAAAGGAAAGTTCGTTATATAGGGTGTTCGTTTTAAGGAATGTCGACTGTATTCATTGAAAACGTTTTTTGATGTGTTTTTTGTTATTCAACGACTGAATGAGACTTTTATTAGTAAAACATATTTATCGCATTCATCTATGAATAGTTGTTTGAGTATTGAAAAGGCATTTATTTTACATTGTATCATTCAATTTATTGATTCCATTGCGATACACATCAATGACATACGTGACTGACCCGAACCACTTTGATTCAAATCTCTTACTACAACACAATCAACTAATCGACAAAAAACGCGAAAATTTCTTATCTATCACTAAATCTTTATATGAAAAGAACTGTTCAAATGAAAAATTCGGCTGTTCTTGAAATTTCTCGAGAGAGAGAGAGAGAGAGAGAGAGAGAGAGAGAGAGAGAGAGAGAGAGAGAGAGAGCTGAAAGAGGTTTCATAACTTTGAATTTAAAAAATACATTAGACGTAAAGTATTATATATTCTTAATTAGGTCTAAAATAGTTGAAAAGATATCAAATTTTCTAAATTTAAATGTTCATTAGACAAACGTGATGTTAGTACGACCTAATGTTAATTGCAGGGTAATCTTGACCAATCTGAGGCCTTACTTATCAAATACAGATTGAATCAGTGATATGTCATAAAATTGTTGGATAACTTATGCTTTGATTTATCGGTTAACTGAAAGTTTGCAAAAAATATTTTTCGTTGAGTTCAGTCATGACTTGGAAACGATTAGAAAAAGTTTCCGTAAATCGAAAGTCGAAATGAGTTCGACTCAAGAAATTGATTACTAAATGTTTTTTTCATTCATTCAATACTATTGTAATACAGGAAAAATGAGTTTCGTTTTGTTAGAGCTTTCGTTTTGGGAATATTTTTGATTTTACTCTAAATTCTTACATTCAAACCGTAATGGAATTTATTAATGAAATCTTGTTTTTTGCTCTTTTTGTTTAAAAATAAAATTTTAAGTTTTTTTTTCAATGAAAACCAAACCATAAAAATAAAGCCTCAGATTTATTATGAGAATGAATTTCTTGTATAAACCAAAGTCTATACCTAATTGTGAGGAAAATGTTTTTATTTTCTTAATTAAGTAGGTTTTCCTTGCACTCATTATCTTTGAGTTTTCGAAATTTCAAAATATACTTGGAGCTTATCGTAAATCTGTTCGATAAAATCTCCTTTTTTTAGGGATGAGTTTCAAGCATTGCACATATCACCTTGCCGATTTGTCACTTGTAAATCAAATTAATGTTGTATTAATTGAATTTAATGTTTAAAAATAAGTTTAATTTTTTTGAATCCATTCATTAAATATGCGAAACATTGAAAGCTTTGAAACAACTTTAAGCTAACAAAACGTTTATTGGGATGTCTTCGGGTGAGAATCCAATAAAAACCTGACCACATGGCCTATGAGGTCGTCAACTCTGGCGGCAATTATTATCTCATATGCCTTTAGCACAGAATAGAAAAGAAATTTGTGCTACAAACAGACCATTAGACTCTTTTTCGCCAAATCAAGGCCTTAATTAGGAACAGAAAACCTAAAGATTTTTTTCCCTACAAATCGTTAATCATTTGTTGTGTCGTTTTTTGGCTTATTTTTATTAAAGTAAAAGAAAATTATAATTAGATTAAAATTTTAATAATAACTCGAATTTGAGATTTAGGCACAATTTTCTCACTATTTGTGTAATTTAAAACAGATTCTGTGCTAAAAGAGTTCCCATTCATTGCTAAAGACAAAAATGTTTAATGAATTGCTTCCGTAAGAGAATAGCGAAGCAAATAACAGAATTAAAACTGAGTTTTGTTTTTGTTTGTAATTTGGTTCTGATATCAGATGTCTTTTACAACAGTAGACAGAATTTGTAATTTGATTTCTGAAATAATCAATGAATTGAATAATCTTTTCAATGAAAACAAAGTATTTGATTGTAAAGTGAGTTAAGACATACGTGACCTGCAATTAAATTGTTTAGAGATTTGGGGAAAAAAAACAACAAAGCAAATAGTAATAAAAAGTATTTAATTTCTCAATTTGTTTGCATACTTAAAACATTAGGGTTAATTAAAAGTGAGTTCAAATTGTCTTGGTTATCTTCAATACTCAATAAAAGCAGCTAATATTTGCATAGTTGTTATTCCAATTAACGCCCAGTAAAACAATTAACTTTTAATTCATTCGCGGAGAAAAAATCTAAAAACAAATTGATGGATGAAATTAAGATTTTCTGTCAAATGTTTTACTACTTATGTTTATCACAAATGTATTTATTTCCCAATAATCCCCTGTCAGTCAGGTTTTATACATTTATACATTCACCATGCATAATTGTAATCAAATTTCGATCAAAATTCACTTTAAATTCATGCATTCTTTTGATTTTATTAATGAAAATCATTTATCTAATCGAGGAATGTTTTAAAACAAACTTGAAATGAAAAATGATGCTATTTTCTAGTTTTAGCAATTAATTGTTGCATTACTCAATTTGTTCATGCTGTTCAATTTCAATAATTAATTTTTCATATTGCCATTGTTCACATTAATGAACTGAATTGGCTTGGTCATTAACAAATTGAATTCATAGGAATTCGAGCACATTTTCCAGGCGTTCACCAAAACTATGATTGATTTTCGAGTGTTTTTTGTGAACTAATATTTTATGAATAAATAAAATTAAACAAAAAAAATAAGAAAAAGTGTTTCATTCGTTCAAAACTGGAATGATTTACAACTTTTAATTCAATATCTTTTATACGAATCAAAAGCAAAGTAAAAGAAAAGCATTTTTTATACTTTTCGGATGTATTTGATATTCACAGAGAAAACACTCCAAAGAATAGTTAAATTTTTCTTTACATTTCTTGTGATATATTACTATATGTTATGAATAAATATTTTAACACTTAATTAAATGTTATGCAACACATGAAATGTCACAATAAATCTATAATTATATGTTATAGTCTTTTTTGTGGCCAAGAATAAAATTTAATATTACTCTCTAATCATTGTTTCGATCGTTTACTCCATATTCTGTTATCAGATACTGAACTGCTTTTATGTGAATAAATGAATTTCATTATGAATTCAAACAAATCATTATTTGTGTGTATTTTAGGACAAATTGGATCAGAATTTGAAGAAAACTGACAATACTTTCGGCAAAAAGGCTTTCATTGATGACGAGAAGAAAGGCCTTAAACTTTTCCGATGGAGTAATGAAAGAGGTTTTCGATTTCCTATACGCCCACCAAAGCTGAGGAAAGTGAACACCACTTCTGAAATATCGGCCCAAAGGAATCGTATTGGATATGCATCTGCTCTACAAACGAGACAAACGGATATCAATTCAACGTTCACCGGACCCATACGTAAAGTGAAAAAAATTAAACGCAAACGACTGGAGAGTCGACCTAATAATCAGGTCAGTCAGTCGGCCTTTCATTTGTAAAACTGATTTGAATTTATGAGATTTGAATGAAATGCATGTAAATCATAATAATTGGCTTTTTATGCAAACCATTTATTTATCTCTGGTTTGACTTTCAGACAAACTTCGATATCTTTGAAATCCAGTCCTCAGATCAGTCACATTCTGTGGCCGTCTTTATTCCCAAACGTTTGTCATCGAAGAACAGAATAACCGGTGAAATAGTTTTGGAGAATGTGGCGGAACAGCTCAACAAAACCCTCTCCATTAAGCCCAGGAAAAGAATACCTAAACTATTGCTACCGAAAAGTTTGAGGCCAGCGATGTATAGTTTGGACGGCTTTGTTCCCCGTCCGTCCATCAACAGAATCACATCTACTGAGGCGCCTGTCGTTCAAAAAGAAGTAAGATTCCAGTCCAGAAGAAAGAAGAAACTAGATCAATCAAATAAAGGCAGACGAGTAATAATTTATAGAAATCAAATTCATTGCAAAAACTAATCCATTTATTAATTAACATAAAGTTTGGAACAAATCGTAATACATTTGAAGAGCGAACTAAGGATGACATCGATGTCAGTGATAGCAGACGACGCAGTGTTGTCACCAAACGGAAGAGCACACAATCTCTTCAGGCATCAGAATCAGTGCAAAAGTCTTCGACGGCCAATAAGGTCACAAAAGACAAGCGTAAAGGTCTTCCAGGAAAAGACTATCCAACTCTGGCCTCAGTGCCAAAGACTGGCTTCGAGTGTAAAGACTTAAATAATGGCGTTTACGCCGATGTTGAGACTGGATGCCAGGTTTGGCATATCTGCCAAAATAAGCACAAACATTCCTTCCTGTGCCCGAATGGTACTATATTTAATGAGAAGAATGGAATTTGTGATTGGTGGTGAGTTATTCATATCAGTTTTACTTGCTCATTCATATTCAAATATAAGTATTTTATTCATTCAGCAAAAAATTTGATTTTTTATTAATTCGACAAAAGTTTCATTCTCTCAGAGATTCTGTTCCTCTTATTATTCAAATTATTCATTGAAAACGCCTTTAATTAAAATCAAAGGGGAGGGAGAGGGAGAGGGAGAGAGAGAGAGAGAGCGAGAGAGAGAGAGAGAGAGAGAGAGAGAGAGAGAGAGAGAGAGAGAGAGAGAGCATGAAATTATAAAAAGAGTAACAAAATCTGATTTTGAATTCTGAGAATGAATTTCCTGAAAAAAACTTTTGATTATTATCTGATTATTATTCAAATAAAACAAATATCTAATTAAAACTTCACGTCAGGTATAACTACGACTGTCCAAAGCTATTGAAACTGACAGATAAGGACGACTCCGAAATGGACTCAATTAAAGAGAAACTCAGTCAGAAAAGAGCCAAAACTAAAAGACATTCTGTGCATAGGTTTGCATAAAAGTCGAATCAACTTTTTATAATCGGTATATAAAACAGCATTTAATTTAATTCTTTGATAAAACGGTTTTTAATAAAAAGCAAATCTTGATTTCAATTATATTTTTCACGAATTTTTCAGTTAAGACATCATAAAAATCAGGAAAACAAAAGAAAAAAAATTATTACCGAAGAAAATTGAGAGCAAAACTCATGCGAACCACCAATTATTTTAGTATTATTTGTATTAATTATTTTTAATCATTACTATTATTATTATTATTGTTTCCAAATGTTATATAAAATGTTTTATACTTTTCTTATTTGTTATTTTGATTTCTTTACGCATTTAATCATTTAATGGATTAATTTCTTACTTTTGTCTCAGTTTTTCAATTAATTAGTTATCTATTCTTACGATCAAATTAATCAGTTTTGGTGTTGAATTCAACGCAGGTATTAGTTGTCTATTTTGAAGGCCAAGTATTTTACTCCAATCGATGCAAAAGTCATTTGATTTCGATCTAAATTCCCGATAAATAAAGAAAATCAATTGAAAGTCGAATTGAAATTCAATGAAATTCGTATCAAATTTGTATTCATAGATCTTTTAAGTGATAACAGGATTTCATAGCTTCCAAAACATGAATGACCAGAATCTGTGACTTTCCAGGGCTTAATGTAAGGCTGGGTCTCTCCTGATGTGTCGCTGGAATTTCTATGATTTTGTATTCAGGGGGAGTTTTCTTCCGTTTTTATCTTAGGAATCTAACTGGATATGTATCGGGTCATTCCTGAATTGAGCAATGAAACTTTTTCTTTGCTTTATTCCTAAGGGTTTTTTGTTAATCAAATTTATGGTAAATTCTTTGTGTAATAAAATAAAATTTTCACAAAAAACAAACCGTTATTTTCTAATTAGGAACAGAATTTCAAAATTCAAGAACAGTATTTCCAAATTTGCATGAATCAAATTGTGGTCAGGATATTGGGACGGGTGTATAAGTTGTCGAACAGACTTCAAAATAGACACTAATGTTAGGCACTCAGCGTTTATGTTAATGTATTTTTCAACTGTTGACGAATACATTAGGAAAATGATTACTATTTTTCCCAATACTTATTCATTTTTATTCAACTCTTAAATAACTGCTTAAAAATCTATTTAAAGATAAAAACATTTCTGATTAAAACCAAATCTGAATATATTTCTCTCAAATCTACTCTCTTTTGCATAAATGTAGTAAAAAAGCAATTTTCCTGATATTAAACGGTATTTAAATATCTGTTTATTCCTTTCGATTGCTATTTGTTTTTCGGGAAAATTTGTTTTTTATTCAAAATAAATCATTCGTTTCTACTCTCCAATCAATTTTGTTGTTATTTTTGCCTCGATTTTTGCATTTAACTCACATTTAAAGTAAATATAAAATATTTATAAACAGATAAATATTTTAATTTGTTGTAATCGCACACAAAGTTCACTCAATTTTAATGAGAAACTCATCATTTGTTTGTTGAAAACGTCTTTATTTGTTTAAAAACTATTCAAATATTATTCAAACGTTAAAACATTGTATTAAATAAACTCTTTATTAATGTTTTATTTCAATTTCTAACCTCAACTCCAATTATATCCAGATTACAATTCTTATGTAACTTTTATGTTAAGCACAATGTTTTGCTCAGAGATGGCCAACCAGTCTGTGCTGAAAAGGTAAACTCATTGTTCCAAACCGGTGATCTAATTTCGATTTTTTGCTGGATTCTCCTATAAAATAATTAGTGTTTATGTTATTTGAGCTGATTTTTCAATGTATATACAAAAACTTACCTTCATGCTTATCGGAAGAGATGATCCTATCAAAATTCTGGAAAATTCCATTGAGATATAAGATTGACCTGAGGAAGTTTGACTTGTAAATTGATATGTTTGCCAAAACCTTAGGGGTGTTCTGTGACATACTAGTAGAAGAACTATATGATATTTCTTGCGATAAACTTGGTTAATGTATCCTCCCTTTGGTCACCTCTGATTTGATTTCTTATTTACGAAATAAATTTCTCTCTTATTCTTGAATTGATTTACCAGTAATTCAATACAAAAATAAGTAAATGAATAATATTTACAGACTTTTAATTAGATTTGATTTATAATTTTTAACACAAAAACTGACTGAAATTTGTATTCACTTTATCTCTGAAAAACTTTTTTTGTATAATTTATTGACTTTATATGAAACTCATGATTGCAATAAAAGTCCAAAATTTTTACATTTAATTACTGAGAAATAAATTATCCGAATAATTTTTTCATTGAAATTACATAACATTGGGTTAACGATAATTTCAAACTTTCAAAGATATTCTTGAGTTGATTTTCAGTTAAAGTTAAGTCAATATAAATTTTATTTCGATATTTAGTTCAATCGATACTCACATTTAGAAATAGTTTATCGGAATCTCATCCAGGTTTTCAGAAAATTGATCGCGGATTTTGAAAATTGGTTCAAAACCGACATTTTGTGAATATTGTCACACTATTTGTCGGTGAATATAATTTTATAATTAGTTTTAATTTATTCAATCACTTCATACCACAGATTAAGGAAATTATTATATAAACTAATTTCGCAAAAGAAAGAAAATATTATTTTTATAACAGTTTTCATGCCTTTCGAGTAAATTAATGTCGAGTCAAATGAACTAATTATGTGAGAGTCAGACAAATAAAAAAAATGCCATACAATTCAAACAAACATTGAAAAGGTCTATAACTTTGATCCGATCGACACATTTCGTGAGTTTTTTCATTTGATTTCTTTTAGCTTAGAGTTCAGTCACTCCTCACAACCGAAAGTCTCAAAAGGCTTCAGTTCGGAAAATTGGAAAATTTCACGGTTCTAGCTATAGATTGATTCAGAATGAAATCATATGAAATTACATGTAATACATTGCTCATTTAATTTACAATTGTTATTCTGAGATTCCTCTGTTTTTCATCAAGAATTAAAAATCGGAGTCAATTCTTTTCCTCGTTTATTGAACTCTTTTAATCAAAAATCTATAATTTCCTTACGAATCAAATTCGGATTTTAATTAGTTTCATACAAACCACAACTTTTTTGCCCAAAACCGAGGTATTGAAAGAGAAATCATAAAGAAATTAAGATTTTTGGTTATTTTAAACTGAGTTCAATAGACAGCAAATTAAAAGCTTCTTTGAAAAGTAATAATTAAATTTCTCAAAAGGAAAGGTAAACAACAAATATAGAAACAAGTTATGAAAACCTATAATTTATTCCAAACTAAATAAACAACAAATCATTTGAATAAAAAGTGAAATATTAGGGTTTGTTTAGAAATGTTGAAACATTTTTGTTAACGGAACAATTACCTAGTCATGTTTTTAGGAGAGCACTGGATCTAAACGTTTCGATAATGTTATCAAAACTCTTGAACTTGAAATTAAACTGAGAAAAAGGCAGTCATTTGAAGCGATGTTTCTATCGATAACTAAATTGTTATCTAATTAATAGTGAGTTTCAATACTAAACTCTAGTTTTCATGAATTGAAGTCTTTGAGAGACAATCAAAATAAATAATAATTATAATTATAATAAAAAAATAATTGTCTATAAAATACAATATGAAAACCATATGATTATAATCCAGTTTTAAAAGTTTTAAATAACTGTTTGCTAAATAAGACAAAAAAGTTGCCGAATAATAGTAATAATGTTGTCGTATAAGGGGTTGGGTACGGCTGGATGAGCACCACTGCACCACTGCTTCTTTCCGTATGCAGTCCAGAGTAATATTCTTCAATTTTTCTTAAGAGGTATGATTCAGAACAATGTATTTTAACCCAAATATTTCGTTAAATTTGTTGCTAGTGTTGTGAGAGCCCAGTCAACTCATCCAGGCGTTGGTTCGCTTCTATTTGCTGTCTAACTGTTGGCAAACATATCTCTAAAATTTGTTATATTTTTTGAAACACATTTTGATTCGCATATAATAACTATTACTTTGACAGTGAAATACTTGAAATACTTATTTTTAAGTCAAAAAATTTTTCTATTAGTTTTTGTTTCAGTATTTTTTGCGCTCAAAAGTTATTATTCTGTTCCACATCTTTAGTGTTGAGATGAAACCGATTGTTATGCTGTCGAACACTACTTGTGTTTGATTTGAACTCAACTTTTGTTTCAGTTTTCTTTCTTAAGTTGAGTTAATGTTTATTTAGAAATCACTTTTGATTCTTCAGTTTTCAGTCAGTTTCGTAACTTTTGGTGCTTTGAAAGAGTGATTGAAATCAAACTCAATATTAACTGATTTCGATATAATGGACTTCAGTTTAATTACTCTAATCATAGGTAAGTAAAATACCTCGGAGTTAATCATTTCTCCCGAAATAGAAAATTATGTTATTTGAGGAAAACTTTTGATTAGAAATTAATTTATTATTCTTGAAAAATGACTTTAAATTTCAATAACACTAATACTCGAAACATGAATTTGAAATTCAATTCTCATTAAAAACTTGGTTTTTTTGAATTAATCAAAACAAGAATCGGGACGAAAAAGAAGATGAATTGAAATACTATTAAATTTTAATACTGTTTCTCAATCGCTATCTATAAATAATTTTTCATTTTTTGATTCAAAAATCTTTTCTTTGTTTTCAAAATCATTTATTTTACAAATGAATCAGATTTTGGTTTATTGCCAAAAAAAGATATGTAATTATAAAACAAAATATAATTTGATATCGAATTTTGATCGAGAAGTTTAATATTCTAGCAATAAATCATAAAACATATTTCCTCAGCCCTTGTGCTATATTAGAGAATTTGTCAAAGAATTACTCAATTAATTGATTAAAGAAAAATAATTTCCCATAAAATTAGACAAACAAATTGAAACCCAAAATAATGCTAAACATTAATCAAATTCAAAAATCTATATCTCGAAGGCTATGTCGGACTGTTATCCTCAACCAAAGCACAGTTTCCTTTTCAGGTGAGTTTACTTTTCAATTGAAATTTATTCTATGAATGACTGTCTTGAGATGAGAGCAAAGATTGAATAATTAGATGATCCAGACTTTTAAGTATTCTCTGATTTTATAATTAAAACAACTTTTGAATATGAATTGCAATCAAAGACCGGTCCTCTACTCTACGATCCGTACGCGTCGTTCTTTGGCTCAGAGGAATTGAATCCATTTGCGAGCAATGATATGCGAATAGCGGTTCCACACCATCATCATCGCCATCACCCAAAAAGACCTGCTGTAGATAAACATCGGAACAGACTTCTCAACGACAAGTTCTCAGATATGGGAGAACATAGGAATTACCACAAAAAAGTCTATGAGACGGAGCCATCGAAATGGAGGAAATATTCGCGGACTTCATTTACCAGACCATCCAAAAAGAACTTCAAGAAAATGTCAGTACCGGCGCCTAAATTAAACGACTATAACAAGGCGTTAATCAGACCGAGACCTGAATCAGATGTGGACTCTATTCAAAAGCAAATTTCATTTCAAACAAATCATTTCAATCCAAAGCCAGTAATTAATTACAAGAATAGTAATTCATTTCGAGATTTAGTTCCGCGAAAGCCTTTGTTAAGAGATAATCACTCATCAAATAGAGAGTCTGAAAAGAGAACAGACTTTGATTCCGATGACGAGCCGTCAACACTTGACATTGAACTCAATGGAGACGAAGATAATGAGGAATACCATCGTAATCGGCATGAAAATAGAGATCGAAGTAAAGTTCAGTTCAGTTCACCGCCCAATCAGATGACACCTTTTAAGCCGCATAACTATGCCATCAAAGAAAAAGCCTATACCTTTGATAACACCCGACATAATAGACCGGCATTCTATGAGATTGAACCACCAAAAAATTTAGACAGGAAAAGACCAAGTCACGATGGACCAACTTTCATACATAAAATTCCTGTTCCCCATAAAACACTAATGGAAATCGCAGATATAACTGGTCCTCCCAGACCCCCAACCAGTCGAAGACCTCATCCATTTGAAGGTTTTCATCAGCACCCAAAACCTAAGCCCGAATCAGAGATTATAGTCAATTCTTTGGGCGATGGTATGACCAGACAAGTGGGCGCTTCAATGAGTGTACAGCTCGAGGACAGGAAATTCCAGCCTAAAGGCAAAATATTTGATGAGCCTATCGCTGGCTCTGAGCGAAGACCGTTTGGAAAGTCTTATGAACACAAACCCTTTCGACCTAATGAAGGAAATCCATTCAATTCCAAACATTTTGATTCATTTTCGAGTAATGGAAACAATAATAATAACAATGAGTTCGAAGCCGTCGAAAGTCTCAAAAGAAATGAAAACCCGTTTCCATACGCAGAGTCCAAATCTGACGACGACTACGACGACAGTAGTAATGATAACCAAGAAGTTAATAATGATTTTGACAAACCATCGAATAACGATGAAGAATCCACTAAAAGACCGCAAATGAAGCCCTACTCTTCTCGAAGACCTCCACCTTTGGAGGAAAGTGAGGCTAAACAGTCTGATGAAGACGATGATTCAGCAGAGGAATGGTCCTCAAACGGTATCCCAGGCCAACCAGGAAAAGATTATCCAATGTTGTCGAGTGTACCCCTAAATTCTCAATTCTCATGTATGAAAAGACCCCACGGTTTCTATGCGGATGTCAGCCAAAAGTGTCAGGTATTACACAAAAAATATTAAATGTTTTTACACTATACTTAATTCAATCATTTGTCAGGTCTATCATCAGTGTTCAACACAGGGCAGTCAGAAATTCCTATGTCCAAATGGGACTCTGTTCAACCAGGGTAAGTACTCATGTCATTAGTTTTTAACCCCATAACAGGATATTATGAATAATAATCAGATCATTGACTCAGTTTTTATGCATTTTTTCATCCCTTGAAATGACTCCTAATTTGAATAACATTTTTGGGAATTATCCCAAAGAATGGATAATTCGTAATCATATCAATCACTTCGAGTGTTGTAACTAATTCTCTGAATGATTGACCGAAAACTGGTTCTGTTCTCTGATATGATTACCAACTATTAGATGACATCTGTGTCAGACTCTCAGCACTTGCCTAACAGATAGTTATCTTTAGAAGTTGTTATTCAATAAGTATTTTGAGAGAAATGATGTGAAACTGTTATAAGACTATAATAAGAAAAGATTTGTTGAAATGAACCGATAGAAAGGTGTTTAAAGGTTTTTCTCAAATGGTTTCGGATTAGTTTAATTGCAATTTTAACGCAACATTCGGACTATAGAGAAATTAGAGCACATTTTAAAGACCTTTCACAAAACAAAATAGTATCTAATGCTTAAAAAGTATTGAATTTTTGTGAAACACAAACAAAAATGTATTAATAGATTGATTATGGCATCGATTTCGCTAAAATTTTCTTGTTTTTGAATTCAATCTAGATATTTTTTGTTTACTTCTTTTCAAATGCTAGTCAATTAAAACCCGATTTCAGTTCAAATATTTTGATCAAAAATAGACAAATGAGTCTCTCATTTGCATAATTAAATGTTAAATAATTTAAAAGCAATTAATTCGGTTAATAATAATAATACAATAATCAACTAGCTGATTTTTCCAATCATAAGATGTGAGACAAATTTCATTTGAATTTTTTGTTATTTAAATCGATGTAAGATTTTTTCTGCAAAAAAAAACTTTAATTAAGATTAGATAACAATCTTCTCTCTAATGACTTTTGAATTGTTATAAACAGTGAATCAAATGATTAGTATTTCAAATGAGGTTTGAGTTACAGATCTACACATTGAAGAAAAAATGCAAATTAACTTATTTTTTAAACAATTACATTACGACTTTTTCATTTATGGGAATTCACTAAATATGGTTAAGCGGTTTTGTGTGCGAATACAGAATTATACGACAATTACTGTTGACATCGAACCCATTCCCAACTCATCCCCGAAGAAAAGTAAAGCACAGAAATGCTTCACTAGTTTTTGTGTAAAAACACTTTTCTTCGAAATGTTACTAAAAATGTTCGCAAAAATTACTTAAAACTTAATTATATAACGAATGTTATCAATGAACTCATTAATAATATTTTATTCTTGGTTTCAATTGACCTCAAAATATTAATTTTATTCATAGACTCGAATATTGATTGGTATAATAAAATTAGTCTATTTGTGGTCTAGTTAGTTTCTTTTTATGTTCATAGGTTGTCAGCAAAAATAACAAGAGCTTTTTGGTTTAATCCTCTTCAAATTAGCTACCAATTATTGACAAGAATATACATGTTTTTATGACAACATTTAAGTCTAATCTATGTTTTGCTTTAGTTTTTCATTGATTTTTTGCATAAATGTTTTGAAAACGTTTCTACTTTTATATCAATATGTGTCATAAAAAAAGATCTTGGTATTAATAGCCTTGAATCCCATTTCGTATGATTTATATTACGATACGAAATGTTTTTTCAAATGAAAAGTTTTAAATCAATATTTTAATCATTTTTTCTTCAATTCAATGTTTTTATTCAATTTCAAACATCACTGAATGGGAACTTCACTTTAAACTTGAACCCAATTGTCTTAAAGATATCCCTCTTTAGTGAAGAGTCGTCACACAATTAGTTACTTAATTTGCTAACAAAAAAAGCTAATAATTAGGTTTCTATTCTCTCGTTAAAGGGTTTCCCTGTCATTAGTATACAAATTCTTAAGTAGGATCCATAATAGCCATAATTAGATCATTATTCAATCATGGACAGTAGAAATACAATTGCTCTATAAAGGTATATTTATGCATGCTAATTGTGATATTGATCTTGTTTGCAGAGTCATTAGTGTGCGAGTGGTGGTACAATGTCTTGTGTGAAAACAGTGAACAACTTTACCATAAGAACGCACAGTTGTATAGGAATGACGACAGAAAACAAAACGATGACATTAGTAATGATGAGAACCGCCATAATCCTAATGAATATAAAAACTCCTGGAGTAATAATAATCGCAATAATCCTAATGATAACCACAATAATGATAATAATAATAACTATCATAACAGCAATCATAACAACAATCATAACAACAATAATCACAATCCGCACAATCATTACTCTAATAATAATTTCAAAGCCAATTCTGATCGCAATTCTGATCGCAATTCTGAAATGCATTCGAGAGCTCCCGACCCGGAATATGACGAAGAGATTGATGTCGACCTCTCCAATGATGAGTCGCGAAATAAATTCATTAAAGTGCTATCAACTCATCAGTTAGTGTCAAAATTGAATGCATTTAACAAAACTAAAAATGCAATCTTTCAACCATAGACTGAATCATAACTTTTTGTTTGTCTGTAAATTATATAACATTTGATATAATCTTTTTTATTGTAAACTATAGTTAAGTTGAAAAGAAGTCAATCAGATATGAGACTGAATTTCTTGACATTTATTTAAAGTTTCTCTGAAAATGAGACACTTTTTTCAATAAAAGGTTAAAATTAGGATTTTTTTCTATTCTTTAAACTTTGATATCTTTTTTTGAGTGGAAAATAAAAAAAAATTGAAAAGTAATTTAAAAGTGAATAACGAAATAAAAATACACTTTCTTTATGTTTAATCAAATGAAACCAAACTATTATTAACTTATTTGTCGATTAATAAATGTTTAGGAAATGATTGATATTTTATTTTCACAATGGAGTCATTAAAGCTATTAAGACAATCATAACTTATGATTTATAAGCTGTAAGTTATTTACACTGGAGTGCCATTATAATGAACATCCTATATAATAAAATTTCCTCTATAATCAACAACTTCTAGATTCCAAATCCACTTCAATAGACATTAATGTTAAAAGTAGTCAACATTTGTTTTCTCAATTATGAGCGCTATATTTAGACCACTCTAATATAAATTGTATTAAAACTACTCCGTTATAATCAACAATAAATTTCACTCAAAGTTCACTCAAATCTCTTAAAGAGTGTAAAATAACTGATTATTTACAATAAATAGCAGTATTTGATGTAAAATCCAAATATAATGTCATTTAAATAATAAACCTTTGATTTGAATATGTTTTCAATACAATGTCCTTATAATCAACACTCCTCTATAATCAAAAGATTCTTTAAACAATCGTCTTCATTATAATGACACTCCAATGTAGCTATATGTCGAAATAGGGAGCAAGTTCAATTTTGAAAATTTATTGTTCTTTTGCTGTCTTTGCTGTCTT
>JAQFXL010000926.1:0-15205 GCA_034693445.1 Edwardzetes edwardsi | reverse complement strand
AGCAAGGATAACAAAGAAATGACATACTTTTAACCAGGAATTGTGCTAAAACTTCCTAACTAATTCCAAGAGTTGACAACTGAGAATTATCAGGAACAATGCCCAACTTCCCGTCAGTGAGGAAAAGCTACCCTGCGCACCACTGAATATATGTTTTGAAACCGAAAACTTTGTTTTTGCACTGAAAAACCAGACGCATAATTTTTTTAATCGTGCAACTATTCACTATCGATAGTTGAAATCTATTCTAAACTAATATTTCATTAAAATTAATAATTTATTTTGCTTTCTGTCCCCAAAAATAACTGGGATTTTGTCGCAATATATTGCACTCAAAAGGATTTGTTGTTGTCTTTGAGATTACAGTCGAATCCAATGAAAGATAAATTAAAAGTATTTTTCTCTCAGAAAATACTATATATTCGTAACAAAAGACGTGAAGAAAAAAAGAAGGAAAACAACTCTTAAGAGAAGTGGAGAAATAAAATTAGAGGAACCGGTATTTGATTACCGAAAAGTAACCGGGGGTTAAAAGTTCAGCGAATTAAAAAATAAAACCCAACAGCCCTGGAACAAAATGGACAGAATATATGTGTATGTGTGCACTAAAGGCAGTGGTTTTGTCAATATTTAAATTTTAAAAATATTTATATAGGTGTTCGACTGTATTGACTGCCAGAGAGAGGGAACACATATTTTGTCAGAAAAATCTATTCACCAAAAAGTTTTTTATGGCCTTTCATATACCCTCTCTTACAATACTAGTGCTGTTTATTCATAGAGTGCTGTATCTGAGCGCACTTTGAGACCACTCACAAACCAAGTTAGATTTGGGCTCTGGTTTTTTACTCTCCAATACCCAATTGTATAATCACAGTGTTTTGAGAGTATCATGGATATTTATTGTTTAAAATTATCTTATCAGAATTGTTTTGAAATCTTAGTCATCCACCAAATATTTTGATAATTTTCAATAAAAGAAGAGTAAAAGTTAGGACCTTTCTAAATTTAGTGAGATCATTATATCGTAGTTCATGCACACATAGATTATCTAGGATTAGTTACCTTGGTTCCAATCACTTTTAGCTCTAAATCTATGGGAACACAGAATAGTGTGCTGTTGTCAACCGGTCCATAGATCAGCTGTACAGCACAATCATTAGGCTGTGCTCACACCTCTACCTCACAGTAATTGCTACGTGGTTTAGTGTCAGACCCTTATCATTGAGGCACAGAATTGAGTGCATAGTTACAAGTATTACGAAATCTGATTGGATGTTGGCTCAGATCAGCCGAGTTGGTAGTGCGCCGGTGTGTCCACCACTGCAGCTGAGAGCCTCAGACAGGCAGTACTCCACTCTTCTCATTCTATGTGTTTACTCCAACAAATAGAGTTCTCTTCTCTACCCTAAACATTATTCTGTGCTCTAAACATACCATAGATTTACACAAAACCATAAAATAAAAGTTTGTCTCATTTGAAGTGATTTTGATGTTTGTGGGCACAGACTGTCTAAGCATTTAATGATTGTTCAAAAATTATATATCGACTTCATTGGAAAACCACGCCAACTGACTATGGTCATTATTTAATCCTAGTTGAATTCAGTTGATCAATGTCCTAAGGAGTGGGCAAATGGCAAAAATCATCTGTTTCTCCCTCTAACACAACCATTGTCTGTGTTGTTAAACACTTAGAATATTTTCAATTGACAAAGAACACAATGTTCCTAAATTACCAAGCGGCTTATTTGTCAGTTGCCCACTTGACCGCCTGAGCTTGATTGATAACTGAATTTTAGTTGACCAAGCTGATTTTCGAAACAAATAAAAATTGAAAATAATGTTACAGAACGACAACCGAGACTTTATGGATGATGGCGTGACCCAGATCATATCTTGTCATCCCAACTATAAGGACCCGTTCGTAAGGGCTCACAACTTCATCCTCCGAGGCGATGGACCGCTCTCTTACCCGACCCGTCAGTACATCGCAATTATGGTAAGTGTTTTCGCTGTCCTTCAGCCAAACCGGCCGCTCAATCAATCAAAGTCCTCTCCCCTAACAAAAAAGACCTCGATTTTCATTAAATGTAACTTTCGATTCGATGGGAAATTATTTTCTCTATTTTTATTTGATATCATTTATTAATCGATAAGTAATTAAAAGACTGTATTATTGTTTGTGTGAAGGCGTCGGCCCGACACCAGTGCACATATTTGGTCAATGTATCGCGCGATGAGTTCTTGGCATCTGGTGGCGATCCGCAGTGGCTCCAGGGTCTGGACCACATTCCACAAAAGCTCAGAGATCTGAACCAAATCAACAAATTGCTGGCACACCAGCCATGGCTTATCAGCAAAACTCATATTGAGGTATGTCTTGCCTTTTAATTCAGTGCAAACACCAATTGAAGCGGCACAGGCATGCGCAACTACCAGTCCCTCAATTCCCTTACCGCCTCGGCAAACATGCCGAAGAATATTCCCTTGGTCTGTTTTAAAAAGCATTCAATTGTTGACAATCCACCCTGGCCATTATTTAAATTGGCCTATTTGATTATCAGCTAGATTAGAATACAACAAACAACAACATAATTTTAATCGTCCATTTTTATTATTACTTACCATCGTGGGAATAAATTCTATTAAATGATCTAATTTGAAATTGGTCTTGTGACAAATACCTTGCGCATCCCAGAAAGCTGATATCAGTCTCTTGAACTCTCCTTTTTTTTCAATCTACCCGTGCATTGAGTGCTACAATAGATTTTTATATTCGCTGTATAAATATAATTATTCTTTTGCCTAGTTAATTATTAATAATTATATAGCTATGCAATATGTACATGTACAGTTTGTTTGTGTTCTATTATACCATTGAAAATATCGAGTTACTAATATCGAGCACATATTCAGACCAACAGACAAAACAAGTGTTTTATTTCTATTACATTACTATTAATAAAAAAAATAGTTATTTATTATAATTGTCTTCGAATGCCATCCACTGATCGCATGTCTCATCAATACATGTCAGAGCACTGGTAGGATCTGAGCGCTGGTCTATAGACGACGCTATTTATTCATGAATTTTAATTACAAATAATAGCGAATAAATTTGTGTCAATTTTTTAAGACTTATTTGTAGAAAGAAATATAAAATTGTTATTAATTGACACCAATTGGTGTGTCGTACAGCACAGGGAGAGTAGGGAACGGCAGAGGCGGTGGTCTGAATGAAATTGAAATTCTAAGTACAAGGTTTAGAAAATGTATTTTCTTTAATGAATATCACTTTTATATGTATTCCTAGTATTGAATGCAAACTGTATTTGAGATGAAATCGATTTTTCTATTTTCTGTTGTTTTACATTTATATTGAGGAATTTTTTGCTAGGTTATTGAAAGTTGCTTGCAAAATTGATCGAACAAAGAGAAAATTCTGCTAATTGATTGATTTATTAAATGAAAATTGTTCGAGCATAAAATCTTGTTCGATAATTGAATAGTTCACAGGAAAATGCTCTTTTTTGCTTGTTAATTGATTATTTCACAAGTGACAATAATTTTCTTTCTTACTTAAATGTCAAATATTTTTTAGTTCAATAACCAAGAACCCTATTTTTTACTTGACTGGAAAATTTTCACAATTTTATAACCAGTTTATTAATGCACTCAAAATAATATAAATGATAATCAAAAGCGTCGGTAATATATATATAATATAAACTCAAAGACTGTTTATTCTACTCATTTCCCAATTGAAATGAAAAAATCACTGACTTATTGATAATTATCAGATTCTTGGTCTATGTCTAGTCGTTAGATACTTTGTGCCCATTTTTCCTCTTCGGATAAAAAGGGCAAAATATGTGACATTTTCTCCACTAATGGGTCTGTTTTTGATTTGCGTATACAGTCTTTCATTGCATTTATGTTTAGTCAGACATTAAATAAAATTAATTTTTTAAAAAACAATATAATAAATAATATTTGATATAAAATATATATATTCTGTGATATGTTCTCAGAGTTCAAAACAACAAATCAAAGTTCAACTAAAATGGAGTAATTTTATCCCCTTTTACGACTTTCCTCGATAATAAATCCGTCTAACAGCAACAAAAATGTGCCAGACCTTATTACATTTATATCAGTTTAAATTGAACTACCAAATTTTTATTGACTATTCTGTCGAATATCTCAAGCGTTCGTAAATGTCATTCTTTGCCGTTCAGTGGTGACCAGGGGGTGGAATATGCAATAAAAGCGTCCAATTCCTACAAGACAATTTAAAATATTCCCACTATGGCTATAAATTACTATAATAAAATCCCATTGAACTCTACGAGATAGACGTAATGTATTTTTCAAAAGTATTTTTCAATGTTTGCCAACCCCTCCACTGGCCATCTCTGACTTGTAGACAATATCCAGTCTATTCACCCGTTGAACGAAATATATTTCTTTAATTGAATTAATCATTTAAAATAGAGAATTGAATTAAATAAAAAGAGCTTAACTCAATTTATTTCAGGGAAGTAATAAGTTTCTCAAACTGTAAGTCATTTAACTCTTAAATTCCTATTTGAAGGAAAAAAACAAATTATTTTAATTTGCAAGAAGAGAGAGAGAGAGTGAACTCCAAAATTCAATTAAGACTTTCATTAAGCAATTTTTTTCCATTCAGTAACTAATTCCTCGATCATTTAACTCTTACACAAATACACATTTAGCTCTTGATAATAATTATCAGTTCTAATACAAAGTTTTTTTACACTAATTTTTTGTTTTGCTTTGTCTCTGATCTTAATCTGTGATTAAAATTAATTAAAACTTTTTAATTGTGGAAATTCCTATCAATTATTCAAAAGTCTTATAATTAGTTTCAGCACTAATTTATTGCTTGAAAATAAAATTTTAATTCCAATTATTTCACATAAGAATATCCCCCAAAAATACAGCCAAACCTCACTATTTAGGACCGGCTTCCAAATCAATAGGATTCTCATTGAAGACCGGGATTCCTATTGAAAACTGTGTTTCTTATAATAGAGGCGTAACTGTACTAGAAGAAAATGAAAAATGAATTTCTCATTCGACACTTAAATGACTTTAACACTTAATTTAAGATGAAATACAAACTCAAACACTATTTGTGAGACACTTTTAATTGAATTTCTTTCCGACCGATGAATAAAATTGAATATTATTTCAGAAAAGAAGTCGAGACCGAAATTAATGCCAATAATTAAGGCCTTTCTCTATAAGAGAATTGCATTCATTAATTGAAAAAAAATGTATTCTTGGCTTTAAATTACGAGCTGTCTGTCTGAAAGGTCTTTCTCTCAGTTGTTGAACAGGCATTTTATTCTGAGCGCCATTCGTTTTTGAGCCGATGACTGAAAATGTTGATTGAGTTTTAAAAAGAAAAGATTATTAATTAGGAAATACAGTCTTTCCTACAGTCTTCCAGAATAGATAAATTCCGAGTAGTTTTTCCCATTCAGACAACATTTAAAATATTAATTATCCGAAAATCAAAACAAAATATAAATTATATTTATTTTGGAGAAAGAGTCTAAAAATAAGACTAAATTTTGTCCCAAATTATCCGCAAATTCTATGAAAAATTTTAATTTATTTTTCTTTCGCTCAAAAAACAGATTTTTAATTATTAATTGATTTTCATTTGATTAGAAATTAACGAAAGGAAGTGACTCTTGGTCTTTGTCTGAATTGGTTCACGCGATAGTGATATTGTCACACTTCCACGCACTGTCCAGTTTTGTGTTCGGCTGTGCCATCGGCTCTGACGGTCACATACTCGTCAATGAGGGCGACGAAAAGGAAAATGGTCACAACCACCGGTTCCACTCTAATCCAAATAAAGCGCCGGCATCGCCAACTAGTTTAGGTATGTGCTGTCCCTTTAATTAGCTTTCTCCGAGAATATTCACCAAGATCAGTTATAAATTATGAATTATAAAATTGTCGTTTTAAGTTGCTTTCCTTACCCCTTGACCATTCCCCAAATTAAGGAAGTTTGTTTTTTGTATTTAACCTTGAGCAAATTGATGTTTCACACATTCGATTCGATTAAATGCGAATTGAATTATCATGAACATTGCATGAACAAATTTTGCTCAAGATCAATCATATTAAACAAGTAATCGATCAAAAATGAGAACTTGATCCAGTTGAGTTGCTTTCAATAGAATATTCAGCTGTTCTAAAATCAGATCCTTTCAGTCCTGACAACAACAGTGAGAGCACAGCACTGAAAATAAAGCTCACAACTCATCAAAAACTAATTACATTTTGTATTCAGTTTTCGCTTTGATTTCTTATTTTTCATTTCAATCTCTGTTTTCTTGATTTCAAAGCCTTTTTTACTCTTCTCTTCTCTCTCTTTGATTTTCAACGAAAACTAAGACAGACTTCAAGCCTGACTTTCATTGCCTTTTATTTTTATGTTTTGCTCGGATTTCTCTCTCCTCTACTGAGGCTTTTCTCTTCATAACTGAAAAACAAGGGAAAGAAAAAGAAAAAAAAGGTCTTCTCTTTTATTCCAAGAGGTGTTAACACTAATAAATCATTTCAAAGGGAAATAAATGAGTGGAAAAAATAAGAAATTAAAGCAAAAGAAGATTAATCGCCAAATATTTTTCTCTTTTTTTTCATGAAATACACTTCGGATCTCTCTCTCTCTCTCTCTCTCTCTCTCTCTCTCTCTCTCTCTCTCTCTCTCTCTCTCTCTTGCTTTGAGTTTGAAATGAAATAAAATTTATTTTCAGACATTTCTCTCTCTTATATAACAGCGAAATGTTTAATACATTAAATAAAATATAAAAAATATTATATAATATAATAATAATCTCTTTCCTTAAGACTTAACTGTAATTTAAAGACACATAACGAGAGAAATGGTTAAACAGTATTTCAGTTTTGCAAAAATTTTCCCTTAAGATTAGATAAGAATCTCTGAATATAAGATAGAAACGGCTGAAAATATTTCCATTAAATATTTCATTGAGAAGAATGAAATTTCACTCAATTTATTCAGAGCCGAGAAAAGCATATTTTCCTTCCCTTGCCATCAGATTTGAAGAGAGAAAGCAGAGGAACAGCAAAAATATTTCGTTGATTTTCAAAACTCAAGAATTTCTTTTTGATCCTAATATTAGACCTGAAAAAACCTATAGTTATTATCTTTTTTAACCCTGAGGTGTGACCACGATGTTTGAATTTAGTTAGTGAGCAATGGTTACGGTTTTACCCAAAGGTTAGGCCAGAATTCGAGAAGAATTTCCAATCGATCAAAATTTAAGGAATGCCATAGTTTTCGAAATAATGTGGCCATTATGCCTACCCCTTGGCTACCCCTCGTTCAGCTCATTAATGCTGTGGAACCGAATGAGTAATACATTCAATGGTTTTGTCAGTCATTTTAAAAGAAAAATTGTTTTTCATATAAAAATAGAATTAATTTCTGAGAAAACAACACAAAAAAGTCATTTAAAAATTTTAGGGGATTTTACTCAACCGTATTATTAATTGGTTTTTATTCTGAGTGTAGTTACTCTCAAATATATTCTTGGAGAACAATAATGTAATTTTTTATTTCTCATTTTCAAAATACTGATTATTAATTGCATTCAATTCACACAACTATTACTAAAACACAGGGAGTTCTCCGACGGCCGGCGCAGAAGTCGAGGCATTGATGAAGAAAATGCAGACAATTAGTGAACAGAAGGGCAGCGTCGGCACAGTGCCTAACTCGGCCTCACAGGAAGACCTACTGAAGAACCTTGATAAATTAGAATACCAGACCCAAGAGCTACTGGGTCTGTCACCACTGTTCTCCAATGGCTCGTTATCGCCACAGCAGGCAGTGGGCGCCCAACCCGTAGGCAATAACCAAACGAATAACACTAATAGTAATAACAGTAATAATAATTATAATAATACTAACGGCGCGGTCGCCACCAACGGTAGCGCCGCTCTGGTAGTCGGTCCAGTAGCCGACCAGTCAATGGCCGAGTTGTGCAAGTTTTTAGAAGACCCCCAATTCGGTTACGAAGACTTTGCCCGCAGACGCGATGAGTCAGACTTTCCAACGTTTCGGGTGCAGGACTACTCGTGGGACGACCACGGATTCAGTCTAGTAAACAGACTTTACTCAGATATCGGCAATTTGTTGGACGAAAAGTTCAAAATCTGCTATAATCTCACTTATTATACGTAAGTATCTATTCTTGCAAATTTCCGGCATATCAGTGACCACACAACTACCCCCTAACCCCTCAATTAAGCCCATGAGCTTTAGAGTCAGTATGAGTTTAAAATTAGTCTTCTTATACAAAACGTTATCTTGATAATTAATTGATTTAATCAAGAATAGAGCAGAATTGAGTAATTAGAGCTGGATAATTAAACTTTGTTAATAATCAACTTATTAATCTAAAAACTGTATTTTTGGCACAGAATGGGAAATAAGACAAACATCGACACAACGCCTTTCCGTAGGGCCATCTGGAACTACATACAGTCGATGTATGGGATCAGACACGACGACTACGACTATCGTGAAGTCAATATTCTTTTGGAAAGAAATCTAAAATCTTATATAAAGTCTTTATGTTGTTATCCGCATCGGATCCCCACTAATAGGGACTACTCTAAAGTTATGCGTGGATTCAGGCCTTCCGAAAAGGTATGCGAAACATAAGAAACAATTAAATTTATTAGTTCTTCCCTTATGTTGAGTCCCCTCTCCCGACAACAGCTATAATCAGTTCACTCTTTGAGGGGGAGTTCCATAAATAGTGTCAAAACAAATCCTAAACAAATAACTCAAACGGGCCTTGCTAATTATTTGATCTAATCATAGTCATGCGTAGGAGAGCTGAGTTCGTAAACCTCTCAAAATATCCCAGGGTATTTAAAAACATGTTGAGACCTTGAAATGTGAGCTAATTTTAGCCTATATTAAACATTATCAAGCTAATGATCTAGTTTCAGCCGGTTAAATGACAATTCTTATCTCAAACAATAATTCGAACACATTTATTAACTTTTGTTTACCAAGCTCATAAAGTTTTATTTAGAATTTATGAGTTGGTTTAGCATAGAATAGCCTCGATCATGTGATAAGATTTGATGAATAATAAATTAACTAGTTGATTTTAAAAATTGATAAATTATAGCTCAGAATTAGGAATTGCTTTATAAACAGTTAGAGAAGCCATTTGTTAGTATAGTATAGCTGTTTGCTATTCAAAGTGATTCCGTTCTACCAAATGATTACATAATTCTCAAAATAATATTACTTTAATTTGAAAAATGATTTCCGTTTGATATGACTGGCAATCAGTGGCGACAATGTTTGGCGCACTTATTGTCTGCACTGATTGCCAGTCATATCACACGTAAATCAGTCTGAATAGCAATAATCTCAACTCTAGTGGTGTTTTATAACTATTTATTTATGTTTTGTGTCTTTCCATTAGATTCACGTAAATCTGATGATATTCGAGGCCAGACTTCAGGGCGAACTGTTATATGCGTTGCGGGCCGTTATGCGACACATGACCTGATGGGTGACTTTTATTTTTATTTATTAATAAAACTATTTTTTAAAACAACAAAAACAACAAAATTTGTTCTTTAAGTTCGAAAATTCAAGTTTTAAATTCGTGAAGTTATTACAGACAAAAGTAACAAGAACAGAACAGAATTAATTTTAAATTTAAGTTGAAATTCATTATGGATTCAAAAATACAGTCAGATCTCTGATTAGAGAACCGTCGACATTATCAAGGTCATACTTCCTATCGCTAGATAGCGACATGTTTACCTTTCAATTAGCAAGTTCAAAGTGAATTCTTAGCTGATCCATGGTCTTACTAGTGGTCAGTGATTCAGTCTCTTATATCGAGGTTTCTCTAATTCGTTGCTCTCTTTTATTGAGAGGTTGGACTGTATTTATTGAATTTTTTCTATTTTATCTTGATGATATCTATCTATTATAACTTTTCAAACAAACAAGCAAAAGGACCATTCAAATGGTCATAAACTTGAGTGCATTGAGTAAAAAATAAGATTGTTTATCTTAATAATTTGAATTATCAAGTTCATTTTTCAAATTTCTCATTTGAATTCAAATTAAATTCTTTTTTTATTTAATTTCAATTTTTTTGTTTAAACGATAAAAATGTAAAAAAAATTACGAAAAAAAACTTCCAAATAATGAACGAAAAAAATTTAGAAACAAAAAAATTGCTGAATTTATTTTTTAAAAACACAGAAATGTATCAAGCTGATATGTGGATAAAAGAATAATCGTTTTATATAAATATATATAGATGACTGCTTTTAAAATTGGCATGATACAATTTTAATTATCGAATAAAAATGTTTTTACTCTATTTTGAAGACAGGTTTGAGAAGGTTAAAAGTGTCTGACAATATTTCTTTCGGAGCAAGCAACTTATTTGTAGTGATAATTAATTGTAATTGAAAATTGTTCCTCGATTCAAATTGGAAAGATTTTCTGCATTTTTACTTTGATAGTAGTATTTACTGATTATTATTAGAAGAAATCAATTGATATAAAAAACAAATTAATTCGATTTATAATTAATTATTTTTGTGGTGTCTTCCCATTCAGCCGAATCTCAATCTATCGAATCCTGTTTGACCGAGTTTTCGGCCATTTTTGATTCTATCCAAATGGGGTTGTGCTGAATGGGATTATCCATTACACTTTGCTGAAAAAATGCCGCAATCTTGCACACAATAAAAACAAACAAATATGTATTCAATAGCTTTAATTCAGGTTATTATATGGTATTAGGATTTTTCAATTAATAGTAAACTACAAAATACTTGATATTTTCAATCAAATTATTTGTGAACTTATTATTTCATCGCTACTTCTGATGACAATTATTATTATTAACTATTATTAATACTGACGACGAAAACAACTAATTTTCAAATAATATTAACTCATTATTAATGAAAATAATTATCTAATTATTAATTATAATTCTATATAATATAATAATTGAAATCGTGATAAAAGCAATAGTTGTTTATGTTTTCAATTCTCTAAACTCAAAAGAACATTGAATTTCTTGAAAGATGAAAATACAAAAAAAACAAAACCCCTTTTCTTATTAGGAATTTTCTCATTAGATTTCAATTTTAAATAATAATTATATTTAGTTTAGTATTAATTACAATGAACTCTATAAATATATTCAGTGAACAGAATATTATTCGCATATATTCTGAGCTCTTCTTTAATTAGTTATTATTTCTCTTCCAATTGATGTCCACATAATGTGTGTAAATGTGATCACAATATCTGTGAAATTCGTTATGAATTTTCAACTTTTCTTCATTTCATAAGTTTCTTCATCAGTGATGCCCAGGAAGGTAGAGAACAAACACCCCCTAAATCGATGACAAATCCCTAAATCTTGAGGCCTTCAAAGCAAACAATATATGAAAGATTAGCTATTTATGGTGAATTGGTGGTGGATACTAAATTTTGCCTTGATTAATCGATTATTTACATGATTCAAACTGAATCTTGTACAATGTGAGCATGGACAACTAGACTTATAGCCATTTTAAGGCAAAGAATATTGAATTTTGGCGTTTTTTAGCCAACTATTTAACCCCCAATGAAAATTTGTCGTCGACACCCACCTGGGGTTGAAATGCTTGGGCATCACTGGCTTTTCATTTGACAAAAGATTGAATCCCGTATTACTCGTATCGTTTGAATCGATCGGAATTTGTATAAATATTTCGACTCTATTTCAGAGCAAATATTGAGAAAAAGCAAAAAAATATATGTATTGAAATCTGAGGACTATTTTAAACTCAAGTTTTGAAAATCATTGAAAAATAGGTTTTCTATCGAAAAGTGTTTTTTCTTCTCTTACTCTTCAAAAAAGTGATATTCGTTTTCTTTCGGCGAATTTCTATGCATTTATTTTTTTGGGTGAAAATATTGCACAGAATTGACAAATAAAAAATATTATGAAGATTTTCAAAAAATCGAAAAGAATCGCACAATTTCACCTAGCCACTACTGTAAATAATGTTTTCTTGAATACGATCCAGGGATAAAATGTTCAGGGATTCGGTTCAAAAAGCAATTTAAGAACAAATATCTCATTAAAACCAGTTCTCAAAGAAAATAAGAAAAAGATTTGGATTTCTCTCATTATTTGGCAAAACGAGAGGAAAGGATGCGAACCAGTGATGCTCAAAGGGGGGGATAAATAGAGTGCCTGAATCCCACCTAAATATTTACCATAATTTCAAACCTGGTCTCATTTTATTAGAATTCCCCCCTTAAACCCTTTTATTAACCACCGAGAAGAACAAACTGGTGTCCACCTCTGAATTTTCATTCTTGAGCATCACTGGAAGTAAATAATGAAAACGATATGCGATTCGTGGGATTCATTCCTCTGTCTGTCATTCATCTGATGTCACATTTCAACAGAAAATTCTTAATTAAATGCTTTTTTTCTGCGAGTATTTGAGTTTCAAATGACTTACGAGTTGTCAGTCGTTTGCATTCGTTATTGAATTGAATTACTTTATTCACAGATTGTATGAAAAATACGTATAAAAAAGGTTGTCTTAAAAATAGATTTTCAATTGTGTCGCTCGCGTTCTATATTCTGTGCCATTGTTTCAAACAAAACACACACACATTTAGCTGTGATATACGACAACACTAGTAAAAACATATAAGCCTACGAAATGGTATTCCTCTCATCCCTTTCCTCCTCCCAGTGCTCTCTTTTAACTTACACTTCCATCCGATGAACGGTTTCTTTCTTTTCTATTTATATCTGATAACAGAACTGATTGTTGAAAACAAATAGTAATTAGAAATCAAATATTCTTTAAATTCTTTATACACTTAGAGAAAAACAAATGTCGAAAACATATTGTGAAACAATTTGAAGCCCTAATTGAGTTTCAAATTGAAAATTACTTATTATTTGTTTATGGATTCACTAATTGTTTTCTTGTTTTCAAAAGCCATTAGAAAATTACTTTAATTAAATATTTAAAAGCATTTCTTCAAAAGACATTCGTTTACTTCATTACTATTGAAATCCGTATTTTCTTATTTGTTTTCTTTCACTCATTTTATATAATCATCTGCTCTGACTGTCTCTCAATCTATATCTGTCTATATATGTGTCTAACTCTTATGCTGAGCTTCAAAGCCATTAGTTTGTTATCTTTTAGACTCTTATGAAAAGCCTTCCTTCATCTCAAATGTCAATAACTCTTTAATTATTGTTAAACTCATTTGAATATCAATTAAATCATTTTTTTTGAAAAACTGGAATATTTTTGAAAACACTCAGAGAAATAAAAACAAAAATTAATGTGTTTTTCAACAGAATTTTCTTCAACTCGAAACCAAAACGAGTAATAAAAAGACAAATAAAGTCACAAAAGAATTGTTTTTCAAACTTAAGTGAGTTATTATGTATTTTCAATTGAATGGAAGACAGGGCTCAGGAATAGGAGAGGGAGTAATCAAATCAAAAGAAAAGATTTCAAAAAATTTGATTGTAATTAAAACTCAAACTCAATAGAAGTCAATGTAATTGTCATTTATTTGCTGTGCAATTGTTGTGTAAATGAAAATTACATTTCTTATCTAATTTACGACTGTTTTTCTCTTAATTTTCTTCTTCTTTACAACAAAAACCCATTATTAACAAAAACAGAACACAACTAAGAAAAACATCAGAAAAACATCAGAAAAACACATTTCTAATGTCAGGGCTTTTTTGAGTGACTCTTGAAAAAAATTGTTGTATTTTTAATTTTTAGACAAAAAGATTGAACCGAAAGAGTAATTAGTTTTTAAATTCAATTACTGTCTGACAAAACAGTGAACACAGAAATCAATTAATGTTTACAACGAATGAATAAAAAAACTTCGATGAAATCTTCTCTCTTTCTCTCTCTCTCTCTCTCTCTCTCTCTCTCTCTCTCTCTTATCAAGGCTTAAATGATTGACTGATTTTTTAAACAACAAAACAATAGACTTTTTTATTGAAATTCTTCGGAAATTATTTTTCAAATTATTTAAAAAAAAGTTTGTTTGTCTTTAAGAACGAAAACTATACTCAGTTTCTCATTATATTCGTGGAAATTCAAAATTATTCCTAAGATTAGATTATCTGAAAAATTCAAATCAATTCGATAATGTATTGCAAATTACATGAAAAACAAATGCAGAATATTTAAGACAATATATGAAACAAGTCTTCAAAAATCAAATGAGAAACTGATTAAAAAAGTTGAATAAAAGATTAATTAAAATCTGATCTAAAAATTCAAATTTGAATTCAAATTCAAACAAACAATACTTTAAACCTTTGTATACATTATTATTATTATTACTATTATTTCGATTATTATTATTATTTTCAATTATCAACAAATATTATTATGTTATTAAACTATATTATAATTATTACCATTATTACAATTATCGTCATTATTATTATTATATATATATATTTCTAGTCTTATATATTATTTTCAAATTTAATTAATTGAAACAAATTTTAATTAATTTTTCATTTATGCGCTACAAATGAACGAACGAATAAAATCAATCACTTTGAAAATAGTATCTTGGTGAATTGATATTGATATCTCTGTCTGAAGAAAATAAGTAATAATAACTAAACAAATCTTCTTATGATTTGATTATAAACTTGTAAATTAAATAATTTAAAAAAAAGCATTATTTCAATCATTAATATTGAAATTTCAGACACAAAACAACAAAATAACGACAGAAAAAAATATAATTATTTTTAATTTTAATAATAATTTTAGCGTTTTTTTAACAACAATTATATTCTGTGATCTCTGTTCTGATTTTAATTTGAAATCAATTCAATATTTGATAATTAATTATAAAATTGAAAAAATCTATTAAAAAAAAGATTAAAATAAAATAAATTGTTCATTAAAATTGTTGTGTAGTTTATTTCGTTGAGAACAGGGATGGGCATCGGGCGGCCAATTTTTTTCTCAGCAAAGTTCACCAACCAACTTTGTTTATTTATTTATCTAGTTATGGAGGAAGAAGAGGAAAGAGAGAGGATGGACTTCGTCCACAGCCGTG
>JAQFXL010000925.1:0-15205 GCA_034693445.1 Edwardzetes edwardsi | reverse complement strand
ACTTTTCAAATGCTTTGAATGAAGCGAACAAATGATGTGATTTCCAAACCAAATGTCCGCATCTTTTATACTAAAATCAACGGAAAATTGATTCACATCTTAAGGGAGGGACTAATAGGGACTGTTGTCAGTGTCTTCAAGACAATTAGAGAAAGTCATAGTTTGATAGATAAATAGTTTTTCATCAATTTTGCCTAAAATCTTATATAATAAGAGGAAATACTGTTCACATATCTCATCAAAGTCTCTGACTTTGGACTGAAAACAGTTTTTAGGTCACAGGGCTTTCACTTTCAACTGCACAGGTATGTTAACAGACTGTAATTTTGCTCCTTATTCTAAAGGTCACTTTTGTCTTACATCATGTAAGTCCAAAAAGGACAAACCAAGGTACTAAGATTAATCTATTCATTCTCAATTTTGTTGCTTAACACCACAGAATTTTCATCTAATCTGGATGAGTTTATGAACTTTTATTTCTGAAAACAAATGTGTTTAGTATATTTAACCTGATATATAATCTTGGTGATTGTTGTAAACAAATTATGCAATAAATACAGTCTTTTATTGACCTTAAAAAAAGTAGACCAAAGTCTGAAGAGTAGACCTCTAATGATATGGCGGCTCATTGTTTGTCAAAACAGGTAAAAACCAATTTGATTGTCCTTGAAGTCCAACAAATTAGAGATCAACAACTAAACATCAGATTCTAATCTTCCTTGCTTCAAACTAATCAAACTAATTTTCAAATACTTAACTAGTAAGTCTGACAGCATGTAAAAAATCTATTGAAAAATTTTAAAATTTTCCATCTTGATAATTTCTTTTGGGTTTGAAAAGTCTGATCCTTTATTAAGTTGTTAATTTTCAATCTCAAGCGCAGCATATGAGTTGGCATTGATTTAACCAGGTTTGAAATCTGTGGACATAAGCAAAATCATTAGTAGATGTAGTGTTCGCTCAGAATATCGTTGAATGTGAGCCAAAAGATGCCAAACATAAATACATTTTGCAACTCAGATAATAAACAGAGTTATACTAAATCTTTAGTCACTTAATTATAAGTGTAATACTTTTTAAGGTCAGGCCAGCACTCCATTGACGTCAGTGCAGAGTAAGAATATTCTGTGAATTCAAAAGTCTATTCGTTTGACTCTAACGTCAAATCTATTTAATGTAAACTAATCTCTGAAACGGTTTGAGTGAAAAATATTTTTATGTGAATCAGAAGACAATTTTTGCATCATTTTTGGATTTGAGAGTAAATTCTTATTCAAGGGTAAAGTTTCAAAATTCCACTGAACTGACGAAAAATAAGGTCGACGTAAAGTAAGAGGTAAATCAATTTCTGTCTCATATTTTTCAGATTCACTGTTTTCTAGTGAGTAGTCGTCAAAAACTGTAGAGTTTAGTGGATATATCAAAATATTCATCTGTAATCTTGTGATTCATCCATATCACCATGTACTTTTTACAATCAAGAGTAATTAATTGTTCTTTACATTATGAAATTCAAAACTGGATTGTGCTTGAGCTTTTATTTCGTAACTTCTTCGTCTTGAATTTTATATCTGAAAACTTTCCTATAACCTTCCTTTTTCTTGTTTATTACCAAGATAATTCTTGAAATTCTGAGCCCGAATTCAGAACCATCTAATTTCTAAATATTCTTGAATTTTTAAATTTTCTGGTTATGTTAATTATTAATTCAAAAATGATTTTACAGTTTGAAAAATTAAACTATTTGTCCAACAGATGAATAATCCGCTTCTGATGAATGTGAGTCCAGCCATGGATTACGTGCGTATATTTCCGCACTACGCCGACGGATGGTATTTACGTTCGGCAAAACTGGACCCAAACCACAGCAAAACTGGCATTTATTTGGACTACAAATACCTGCAAACATGTCTCGAAGGAAAGAGAGGCACCGAAATGGCGATGTATATGCCTATGAAAGCCGTTCAGAGAACTGTCTTAAGGGACAGACCTGAGTATGAGAAAAGACATTTATGTAAAAAGCATCTTTATAGAAACCGAAAATAAAAATCTGTTCATTTACTATCATAATACACATTATGACAATTATTTTACAAATTATTCATAATTTTGTAAATTCGTAGACTTATCCTGATCCTTATCCTGATCTTATAATCTGTGTATTCGAAAATTGTAATTAATTCTATAACTTAATTAACTCCAAATAAACTTGAGCATATAAAACAATCTGTATTTTTAAATCGCCCAATTGACCAAGCTCGAGGAGTAGCGTAAGTGGCAATTCGCTCAAATATTATTTGAAATAATTGAGAAATAATATGCTTAACCAAGTTGATAACTTTCAATAGTAAAGTGCAACTTAGAATTCCGTACATTCCTTACAGTGTATTACAGTTTAATTTCTTATGAATTTTAAAAATAAACTCAAAGTTTGAAAAATTGCCAAAATTTTAAGTGAATAAAAAAAGTTTCAGTTAATGTTTAAATTGAATTTCAAGCGATAATAGAATGAATTTGTGTCAATATTTTAGGTGTTGACTGAAAGAAGACATTCTTTGTCTAAACGTCACACATGTTTTCATCCAATAATTGCTCAAAACTGAGTGAAACTGTTTTTTATTTCAGTCTTATGTAATAAATGTTTGATAGTTTCTGATCAGTCTTTCGATAAGTGCCTTGAACAAACAACTCTGTTTGGAGTATTCAAAATGCAAGGTAAGTTTAAACTTCAAGCAGTCTAAGATGGAGTTCTATTTTTGAAAAATTGAAAATTGATTTCAGATTATTCCTCGAAACGAAACATTGGTTTCACAGACAGATTGAGTCATAAATACAGTCAAATATATCCCGATTTCGCCGACTCCTGGTATATACGTTCGGCAAAACTGGACCCAAACGACAATTCAAGAGCTGTTCTCCTCGACTACAAAGTGATGCAGACCTGTCTGGTGGGCAAAAGGGGAACACAAATGGCACAGTTTCTGCCCCTCAGTATTGCATACAATTCAATACTGAAAGACAGACCAGAATTCGAGTGGAGAAGAGCTCCAAAGAAACACCTCTATTGGAACAGATTGACAGGAGCTACCTCATCATTAAGAACATATTAGAACTACCCGTCAACTGTCAACTCTATCGATAATTTGGATAAAGGCGTGAATTTAAAATGTGATTCAATTTTTTCATTTATTTATTAATTATTTATAAATTGAGAGAAATTCTGTTCAATAAAATTGAGAATTAATCAAATAATTGCTGACAAACTCATTGAAAACTTATTGCATGATAACATTGAATTCTCAAAATTGGTTCAATTTATCATTTTCGAAAGATATCTAGGAAATTCAATCAAAAGAGGATTGGCTTCAGATTGATTGAGAATTGAGAATAGAATCTTCTATAAAGTCATTACATAGGGATGATATGAAAACTAAAGATAAAGTACCACTCTATGTGAGACAGGATATTTTTAAAACTGTTAAACCTGGCTCAAAAATTAATCTCTTGGCTTTTATTGATTTTAACAGCAATTTGAGGTCTATGCAAAGACCTTGCTAAATATCGGCCAACAGCTAAAAAGCTATCGAATCAAGTTCATAAAAGCATCTAGTCAATTGGCACCCTTTAGTTGTACCTCTCCTTTGGAAAGAATAATGAGAAGCATTGGACTAAAACTAAATTTCAATATTTATTATTCAGATGTTTTGGAATAAAAAGTAGAAAATGAAATCAAAAAACAAATTATTTAATCATTAAATGAATGGTTTGATTAAAAATGGAGAAAAAATTCTTATTATATTTGAATAATATATAAATTGAGATAAATATTAAATACAATTACAATTGATTTCAATTATTAATCTTATGGTAAAACTCATGTTTAAAATTGTGTGCTTCGAGTGAATAGAAAATAAGACATTCATTTAAAAAATACAATTAAAACCCGAAACCGAATGTCCGACGCAAACAATAAACCCGCGAAACACAAAACTCGACGCATAACTCGAGTCTAGTCTACAATACAGTCAATCATTACATTCAATAAATACTTTTTGTTTTTCACTAAAACCTATTTCAATATTCTTGTGGTCAGGACTTTGGAACACAAATCAGTGGATAATTTCATTCAAATATTCGCCAGTTTTTCATACATTTTCACTAAACATTCCCTTCACTGAAAAATTGCGTTAAAATTGTAATTTAAATGTGTTTTCATTCAAGTTTTGTGACAAATCAAGTCTTTTGAAACTTTTTTACTAATTATTATTCAAATTTCAATCATTTTTCAAACAATCGTTGAATTAATTTATACCGAAAATTATTTTCAATACTTTCTTAGAAAACAAAAATCTTTTTAAACATTTTTTTGGTTATTTTCCGACATTTTTTTAGCCAATGAGTGAATGGATGAAAAAAAATGCGAAAAACTTAACATTAATTCAAAGACTGAAATTTGAAATAAAAATCTGAGGAAATGTTTAATTACTTAAGAAATTGAAGAGAAAGTGACAAACAATACGAATAGACAGTAAACAAAAAATGAGCGCAAAGTCTGAACCGAGTCTTGAAATTAAAATACAAATGAAAAACAATGGTTTGGAAATAAAATCGTTAAATATATGAGTTTTGAATGAATTATAAGATTATCTGCTTTTTTGAGGAAAGGTTTTCAGTGAAAGAGGTCTAAAATGTGAACCAAAGGGTAGACAAACATAAGAAAAGATGAGAATAGAGTTTGTATTGAATACACATTAAATTCTCATTACATTTGTTTTATGGGTTTAACTAATAATTTGTTTAATAATATAATTATAATATAATATATATACTAAAGAGATGTACGTAAAAGAGCGCGGGTTTGGGTCGAAAAGAGTGGTTACAGTGTCGAAGAGATGTAGTACTGAGAAGTGGAGCAGACATTAAGCCCGTTCTCCTCTTATACGTCGGGCCAGTTGTATGTCTTTTGGCATAATTGTCACCCGTTTGGCGTGAATTGCGCACAGATTTGTGTCCTCAAACAGTCCCACTAAATACGCTTCGGAGGCCTCCTATCCGTCCCAACAGAAAACAACATTAGAATCAAATCTCTTAATTCACTCTCAAGTGGACACACCTGAAGTGCACCGATGGCTGCGCTCTGGAAACGGAGATCAGTCTTGAAGTCTTGTGCGATCTCACGAACCAATCGCTGAAACGGCAGTTTACGGATCAACAGCTCAGTTGACTTCTGGTAACGACGAATCTCACGAAGAGCGACAGTACCCGGTCTGTAACGATGGGGTTTCTTCACACCACCAGTGCTGGGCGCCGACTTACGCGCCGCTTTTGTCGCCAACTGTTTACGCGGGGCTTTACCTCCGGTTGATTTACGGGCAGTTTGTTTGGTTCGAGCCATTTCTCACACAATAGTAGACTGAAAATCAAACATCAAATCAATAATTAGTTATAATTTATACCAAAATTTGCCAAAAAAGTCAATACTTTTAAATGTGTTTTAATCTCAGACTTCAATCAATAAAATTGAGAAAACGTTTAAATTACGAAATGATAGGAAATTTGGAAAAACGGGCAAAAGTGTGAATTAAGGCGTTTTAACACCGATTAAGTAAACAATTTAAACACATGTTTATAATTAACGGAGTAAACTGTAGGCAAAAAAAGTCACACAACAAAAGACTATACAATACTACGTCTACACTGTATTACGTGAATGGAGTGAACACTAACCCAAAGACAAGTGCTGTTCAGCCCATAGACTGCTATGAATAATACACTCGACGTCAGGAATAATAATAATAATATTTTATACTTTAATGAATGAAACACTTTTCGCAACCGATCGGCGCTCAAAACACATAAGTGTTGCGAAATAATAAACACTACACTAAAGATACTTTTCTGGCACTAATTTTGATAAATCTTATAGAAAGAAGCAAGCTAAATAATTGCGAAAATTTAGATTAAAAGCGAAAATGTTTTGCGCAAACAGAGAGCACAGGCTATGCACTGGAAAATGGCTGACATATACTGACAGTGAAGGAAATATTTCACAAACAAAAAATCATTGAACATTTTTAATACTGAGAATTATCATGATCAAATTTTTCTCATTTAATTCACTTACCTTTAGTTTAAAAATGTATTAAAATAGTTTTTGACAGTTTTGGCGAATTTCCCCAATTATTTGATTTTGAATGTATTATGTGTTTTGAAAATAACACTCAATAGAAGTAGTGTTGAAAATGTGTTCACTTTTTTCTATGGGATTTCCAATGTATAGCAGCGGTTACTTCACATTCGGAGGGAATCAAACCAATGACCTCAACAGCCATAACACTGGCGGTACAGCCACTCAGTCTCGGAATAGCGCCTATAAGAAGATCGCCTATTGGCTGTCAGACACACAATGAAATCATCGCTACTAACAACTGATTGGCGCTTTGAACGACTTCTATGATTGGCTAAAAGCTTATACTATTGAACGACACATTTCTGTTACAAAACTCGTGTGTTTAGTGAACCCGTTTTGTGTGTGCTTTGGATCCCATCTTATTCTATGAGAAAATACTATTGTATGCAAACATAAGTCACAAACCATTCGGTTTTCACTTCATTTTACACTAAAATCATATCAAAAAAGACTGAAAAACCTTTTGACTTAACATTGAAATGAGTAATATATGTGATATAATTTGAGCTGAAAAATCACAAATCAGTATACATTTGAGTTAAAAAATTGTTTGATTGATATAAAAAGGAACTAGTTTATGAAAAGTCCAAATCTAACCAAAAAACAAGATGAGAAATTGCAAAAAACCTGTGTACCCCTGGCGGGACTCGAACCCGCAATCCCCGGTTTAGGAGACCGATGCCTTATCCATTAGGCCACAGGGGCTCAACGCTAGCTCTGTTGTTATAAGGGTTTATAAGGAAACTAAGGCTGTCGTCAGAGTCTCGTGACATTGCATTGCCATCGACTGAACAAACAAATTAACTTCAAATAGTAGTCACAGAGAAAGCAAATCATTTGACTAAAAGTAATTTTATTCGACATTAACTCAAATCAAGTGAATAATAAAGTTTATTACACAGAGAGTTTCGAAAAGTCAAGTGGAACAGCTGAGCAAGCTGCGATTTTTTGGAATTATTCTAAAAGAAAAAGTAAGTATGGTGAATGTTGTTTTTATGAGAGCGCCAGTGTTCGTGAGTGAGAGCGCGTATATATATATATATAATCTATGAGTTGTATGTATATATAGTGAGTGTTGGATACGTCAGACTGAGTTTGAAAGCGTGTATAGAATATACTGTATGTTATATAGCATTATATATTTGATAGAAATATGTCGGACTCAGAACAACAACACAAACAACAAAATGCCCGCCACTACTGACTCTTCACAGAAGTTACTTCAGAATCAATTGCAGTCGTCGACAACCAGCACAACCATTAATAATACACCGACGACAGCACAACAGCAGCAACAGTTGACGACACAGACGGAGAAGCCGTTGCACTACCAGTATTTGAAAGAGTTTCGTTGTGAACAGTGTCCGCTCTTTCTTCAGCACAAATGCACTCAACACAAGCCATTCACATGTTTTTATTGGCATTTCTGTAACCAACGCCGTAGACGACCCATCAGGAAAAGGGACGGAACATTCAACTACAGTCCTGATGTCTACTGCACTAAATACGATGAGACCACTGGTGTCTGTCCCGATGGCGACGACTGTCCGTATTTGCATCGCACTGCCGGAGACACTGAACGTAGATATCATTTGAGGTACTATAAGACAGGTATCTGTGTGTATGACACCGACACCCGTGGATATTGTGTGAAGAATGGGCCGCACTGTGCGTTCGCTCACGGATTGCATGACTTGAGAAACCCTGTCTATGACATTAGAGAACTCCAGGCCATGGAGACGGGCGGACAGATACAGCATTTGGACCCGGATGGCAACGGAAACAACGGTCAGAATAATAATAACTGTATACCGAATTCGTTAGATAAGGAGAGGAATGCCTTAAATGAGGACCCGCGTTGGCAGGACACCGCATATGTCCTTGCCAACTACAAGACAGAGCTTTGCAAAAGACCACCCCGTCTGTGCAGACAAGGATATGCCTGTCCACAGTTCCATAACAACAAAGACAGGAGACGTTCGCCTAAGAAATTCAAGTATCGGTCGACGCCCTGTCCTAACGTCAAACAGGGGGACGAATGGGGCGATCCATCGAATTGCGAAAACAGCGACGGCTGTCCATATTGTCACACGAGAACAGAACAACAGTTTCATCCGGAGATCTATAAGTCGACAAAATGTAATGACATACAGCAGACGGGTTACTGTCCTCGCGGACCATTCTGTGCGTTCGCGCACATCGAGACCAGTGAAGAAATATCTGCGGCCAGAGAGCTGTCAATGGAGGGCACGACAGACCTGTCGGCACTCGTATCTAATGTCCTGCCGCCTAACAACTGTAACACTAGTCCGGTGCCCATCAGTAGAACAAATTCAATGTCTAACTCACAGCAGACGTCTAACCCATTAGCGCACAACCGCTCTAACCAGCAATCAGTGGCCTCATCGCTGCCCGATCACTATCCGAGTGGTGGCTTTGATTTATCGGCGCCTCAACCCCCGCCACAAATGCAACCACACAGAGACATACCGACCCCCAGCGGTTTAGGACCGATAGCTCGTCCGCGAAGTTATTCGACGTCAACGGCCAACTCATCTGACAATTATCTGATGTCATATCTGTCGGAAAAGAAAAACGGGCCCCAAATCAATACCAACACCTGTTCCCTGTTCTCCGGAACGTCGTCTCCACTGTTCGCTAACATTAGAGAATCGCGCGATCCTTTTGGCCTACAGTCGTCCGGTGCTGACAATTCTAATTCATTCTTCAATCCTATCGATGCTGTGCTGAACCAGACATTAGATGATCTCAATTTGGATGACATTCATATGGAGGCAAATAGTGGTCAAAGCGGTGGACAACATAATAGCTTATCGAACAATAATAGTGATAATCACGACAATAATGCGGTCAACAGTTTCGGAATGCATAGGAATAGTAGTCTTTTGTCGTCCACCCAACCCGTCAATATTCCGGGTAATTATTGGCTCTTTTTTTGTCTTATTTCGATTGAATTGTTATCCCATTCAACAGTTGTTTGCATCAAATCAATAGTTTTTACTCTCGTTGACAAACAATTGTTTTTTATTGACTTTTTGAGACCACTGGTTGAGTAGTCGATCAGTTGCTCACAACTGATGTCTTTTCCTCTCATTGATAGCTTTTGTTACATATTTTGCATAAAAAGAGAAAAAAAGATTTGGATCTGATTTTGATTACATGAGTCGAGTATTTTTGAAGTCAAAAATGAATTTCTTATGAATTTTCTTAGAGTTTATTCACATTTATCCTTAAAATAGATATTTGTCTGAAATGTTTTGATAGGTCTAACACTTTGAAGGTTAAGGTTCTCTTATAAGGCGACCAATGATTGAACTCAAGGCCATCGCTTACATAATGCAATGCATTACACCTTAAATGTGTTAAGCCTTTGATAAGTTCCTTGCCTTTGGTTCAAAGTTTAAGTTTTACGTCGAAATAGATTCAAGACTTTTATCTAATTTTAAATGTTTTGCTTTCACTAAACAACTCGTGATTGCTATGAAAACCAATGATCTGTTTGTTTACAAATATTGACCCATTTTTATGTGCAATTAGGGGCCCGTTTAGGCAACACTAACGCTAATTTGTCGAGTAATCTCTCTTCGCCTCCGGTGGGCGCCTCTCCATTGACATCTTCATTGGCCGGCGGTCCGGGCGGCCACAACAACTTTGGAATGTCGCCTTTTCTTCAGCGGACCAACTCTGTTGGCCAGTCGTCTCTCTATGACTTCGCCTCAACAGCCAATATGTCGCCGGGTGCCGGCAATGGAGGCTCTAACCAGTCGACAATAGTGGCCAGTATGATGGAAGTGCAACGCCTTCGCGAAGAAAACTCTTTACATAAGGCCACTCTCGCCAGTTATGAGGAAAAGTTAGCGCAGGCCATGAATGTAAGTCCCCTCTCAGACCACTTTTCTCAAACCATTTACTTTCTTTCAGACTTATTATTCAAGTTTTCAATAATTACTTCACTTATCCCGGAATTAAAGAGAGTTTGACTCAAATTGATTAGTAATTAAATTAAGAATGAATTGCAAGATCATCGTTAATGTCTGATTAAAGTAGTTTTTCTATTAAATAAATCACTATTTTGTCATTTTATTAGTTGTCGTCTAAAGCCTTAAATTCAATACTAAAACAGAGGCGAAAGGAAAAGTGTAACCCATTTGTAACCCATTTATTATTTACGATAAAATAGTAATCTCTTAAGTGATTGAACTCTTCGGAGCATTAAAAACGTTTTCAATTATTAACTCATTTAATCGATTTTTTCTCCTCTTTTGGAATACCTTTCCATTGAAACAGTTGTGGAAACGAGAAGTGGAAGAAGTCACTCTTAAGGAGAAGTTAGCCGAATCACAACGCGATGAGGTATGTGCTCACCACTGATCTCTGATCATATCTTTCGCCAATTTCGCAAAAATACTTCATATTTCAAACTCACCACAAATTTTGTGTTTAATGTTAGTCTTAAAATCTAATTATTTGTATTACCGGGGAATAGGAGTTTGCGTCTGTTTGAGGCAATTATCGCAAACATTTATCACTAATAATTATATCAGTTTTGCAGGAAATAAGTCGTTTGCAATCAATTAAATAGATATCCGTTCCTTTGTTACAATGACTTCATTTAGTCATTTAGAAAGTCTGTCCCCTTTCCTGTCTTATTACTGTCTCTCAGGTAGGATCCAAATCCAAAATTTAAATATGTTTCTCATTTCAACCCAATTGTCTCAAAATTGAAGTATTTTTGTCTAATTGTTGTCAAATTGATTGTAAATTAATTTTTGATTTGATATTTCAGGCGTTGAATAGGTTGTCATCGATTCAAAAAGAGTTAGAATTATTGAAGTGTTCAGAGAATGCATTCCAAACCAAAAGATTAGGAGATTTGAGTTCAATGACTGCCAACCAATTAATACAATTACAGAATCAGACCAGAAATGAACTCAAATGTATTGAAGAGGTATGCAATCTATACACTAATTTCTCGCTATAATCAACACCAATATAATAGACCCTGTCTAAAATGATTGTCAAAAGTTGATAGATTCACTTAATTTCGATAGAATTTGTCGAAAAGAAAGTTCAAAATTCCTAACAATTATTTTGGTTAGACTTCAGTCAGAATTGTTGATCACTTCTTAGCTCTAAATTCATAACAGAATCTTAAGAATCAATTTCTGAATAAACAACAAAACCTTTTAAGCAATTAATTGTATTTCGGTTTTTGTTTTTATCATTTTCTTATGTTTTTTCTCTATTTTTCCCCTTTTATTGTAGGCTTTGTTAAGACATCAAAACACTGCATGACTTATAGGAAACGTATCTTAAAAGACATTTTATTTTATATAAATTAACTGATGTTTAAAATTAATTATAAAACATATAATTTGCGAGAAATTAACTGAAAACCAATAGTTGTTTACGTGAATCAAAACCGAAGATTTGGTTTCAAAACAATAGACAAAAGACAGACAAAAAAAGGAAAGATTTTAAATATTTATATATTTTGGATAATAATTGCTATAAAAGTTTGAAACAAAAGTATTTTCTCAAACATACGAATCAATCGAATGATAAAATTGGAAGAAATGATTATTTTTCGCCACAAAACATATGATTATATCAAAGACCTCTTCAGACTGACTGACAGACTGTCTATAACTTCATATTAATTGAAAATTAAGAGAAATTTTGTCAAAAATTAGTCATAGATTTAAAAATTCATTTTTATTTCAAAAGTAATTCAAAATACAAACTATTTTTAGTATAAAATATCAATCGATAACTCAAATTACGAAAAGATAACTGAATTCCAGAATAATTTAGTCTAATATCGATCGAAAAGTTCATTAAATTGTGTGAATAAATCACTTTTTGAATAATTCATTGAAAAGAAATTTAGTGTTAAATACGAAAAGCAATGAAATATTTTTGACTTCAAAACTATGGCTTTACTTCAGAATTAAATAAATGTTTAGCAAAACTAAAAGTGTATTACAATTAGACAAAATGTAAATTTTCCACTTTATATATACATCAATATATATATAAGTTTATAAATTATTATATATTTAATAAATAATTCAATAATAATGTGAACAACAAAACAATCAATCAATAGATCTGATGATTGGTTAGATTCCTCGGGCTTTAAGTTATGTCTAATTTGAAAAACAAAACAAAAGTTATTTTAATCACATTTGATGACAACATTTAACAAATTATATAAACAAAAAGTGTCTCAAATTATAGTATAACTTATTTTTTCATTCAATTATTATTTCAGTTTTTGTTTACTTTTATGACTTTTTTTAACGACTTATTATTCAAATAAATTCTTAACACAATTAGTAAATAAATGATTTTTTATTTGTGTATAAAAACTAATGTTCTGTCAATTGATCCAAATGTGAAGTAATAGTTATGTAAAGAAAGTAATCATACTTTTAATGCTGACTTTGTTTAGAATTTCAATTGTTTTTAGGCTTTTGTTTTCTCTTTTAATTATTGTTTCAATTATTTTCTAATAATATTTTCTTTTTTTCAATCTATTAATTAAAAACTCATTTATTAGTGTTTAGTAATTATTATTAGACAACAAATAAGACTTACAATTTGTTGCACTTATTTTCATACGATTTTTACATTGATTTTTAATTGATATTCTAATTTAAAGCACTTATTGCCTGTTTTCCTGTGCTTTTAGTCTTAGCCGTCACTTGTTTTCTCACAAACTTCAAGAATATTCTGTTTGTCTTACAATAAAAGAAAAGTTATTTACAAATACTATATAAAGATTTCTATGGAAACAACAATATTTAAAATACATAACTATTTCAATTGAATTACATAACTATTGAATTTAATTCAATTTGAATCTTAGGCTCTATTTCTAGCAATTAATGAATGAATGATAAAAATTACTGTCTTTTAGTTTGATTGAAATCTTATGGAAACAAATCTGTTCTTATTATGTCTTTAAATATGTTTTAATTTCAAAACTTGAGACAAAAATAAGTATCAATTTATAAACATATGAATCGAAAGTTGTTTGAAGCTATAGAGAGGAAACCCTTATCCAAAGGAAAGTCAACTCATTTGAAAAGTTTTCAAACAATTGTTATAAAAACATATGAATAGGATTTTAAATAATAAATAAATAGAGAAATAATTTCTTCCAATTAATAGGATTTTTCAACTCAATTGTCAAAACTTAAAAGTGAAACATAAAGTGTTTTTCTAATTATTATTAATAATAATTGATTACAACTAAGATTAAAATTATGACAAAATAATTGTATGAATAATATTCAAATTGATTAGGAATAGGATTTTACTAATGAATTGTTCGGTTAAGTTATTATTATTTTATTGGAATTTATATTAAAGCAAATATTCTCTCATTTTTCTCATCAATATATTTATCTAAGAATTCATCACAAAAATAGATATCAGAAATAATTTTTTGAATTTTAAAAATTCAGTCAAAAGTTTTGTTTTTAATTCAAATGCTTTGAAATATTAGGACTCAAGAGATATGAGAATAAGTAGAATAAGAATATTCTGTGAAAAATATATGAATAATACAAATATTTTTTCATTCAATTTCTATGTATTCTATATATTACTATAAAAATCGTTTTTGGATTCAAATTCAGACAATTAATAAATAATTATATAAAAATAGGTTTGCATTTAAATCGATGTCAGAAATTACAGTTCATTTTCCTCTCTATTCTTTGGACGAAAATTAAAGTTATTTTTTTTTATTCATCAAATCATTCATTCATTCATTCGTTAAATAACTTAAATGTTGTTTCAAATTAAGACTTTATGTAATTTTTATATTATTTCTGTTTATTCTTTCCATTAATTAATTATTGTTTTAAACGTTATTTTCAATTATCATATTCTAAACGTCAAACTAAACCAATATATCTGAGCGCTGGACGGATGTGACAATTCAATCATGAGATGAATTTTCAGAAATTAGCCTCAAAATTATGATTACCTTGCAAAATTTGAGTGATATTTAATAATTAAATTGATATTTTGAAATTTGTAAAAAAAGTTATTGAATCAGGGACTAAGAAATGGAAGCCAATTTACCTAGCTTAAATTGTAATTTGAATTTATTAAACTTCAATATTTAGTTTGGAGCACAGTTTGATTTCAGGGAATTCTCAGATATATTGGAATTTATTGAATGAAATACCGGTAAAAAGACTTTGAATTAAATACTATTATAATTATTACAAACATTACTCTAATTAGGAATTTATGCCAATTATTGTCATTTGAATTCATTACAAACAATACTAAGATTTTTGTGAAAATATTTGTGTTTTTAGACCTAAGAATACGTCAAAACAAATACCTTTCGGATGAATCTTAAGAGAAAATTATTCTGAAATATACTTAAAGCCCGTAATCGAAAAGCATTTAAAAATTATTGAACTACCTAGTTACTTTTCATTTAATCAATAAACTCATTGAAACAAACGGCACAATAAAACCACAATTAACTTGTTCTAATTGATTTCTAGTAGAAGTTAACTTGATAATTGATTTCACTATTGTTCATATTTGCCATTTTTACCCCAAAAAATTGCCCAAAAAAGTTATGTTCTTTTATTTAAATTTAAAATTGTAATCAAATTTTCAAAGTTATTATTTAAAAACAGATTACAATAAGAAGTGAAATATTTTTTCAATCAATTCTTATATTGTATTAAAAATCGATTAAAAGATAAAATAGTTTTCAATTAAAAATTGTAATAAAAATTTCTGTAAAATTTGTAATTTTATTCAAAACTAATTAAATGTAATTCAAATGAATTCAGTTAAACATAATCTGTATTTTGGAGAAAATCATTTCATTTTTAGTCTTTTATGTGGTTTAAGGTCTTTAGTTATCTTCCGATTTAAATACCAATTCAATTGTATTTAATTAATATTATTATTATTACTATTATTATGAAAATTCTTTAGACGTTTATAAAAAAA
>JAQFXL010000924.1:0-15213 GCA_034693445.1 Edwardzetes edwardsi | reverse complement strand
AGGGTAAGACTCTTCGAGGGTAAGACTCTTCGAGGGTAAGACTCTTTGAGGGTTTCAAAGTTACGGCAGATTTAAAAATATTTCAGGTTTTTGGCTTATTTGGGTCCCCCCTTAGATTCCGAGTGAAAGAAAGGTTCAAAAACTTCATTAAATGAATCCAAGAATTATTTTCGACAATAAATTCAATTAAAATACAAAATAAGAGGAATGAGGGAAAAGCCAATTGAGTCCATCCCACAGATTAGATAGAATTTAGGCAAAAAAAACTGATTTAATATATTGAATAGAGAGGGGATCAGAAAAGGGGGTATAAAATGAATTCTCAATGAATTGCAATAAATTGATTGATGAGAAAAAGTGATACCTTTGCAAGTCGTGCCCTTTTTATCAAATCATTCAATTTCCTGAGCGCAGCATTTCGTGGAAGACTCGTTATATCACCGAAGAGGTCCTGTTCTTCGGCTTCAAATAGTTTTCGATTGTAATCATATCTGAGGGGTTGGTCCCAAAAGGAGCCGATGTAAACGCGCGCCACTTCGGGTGTGTTTAGAACTTTGCCTAATGACCACATGAGAGCTCCGTAGACCCGCATCAGCTGTTGCTGGTCTATCATATCGGCTTTATTCAGAACTATACGGATTTTGTCGTCGTGTCCGCGAAGAGCTTCTATCGAACGACGGAATTCATCTGAAATGTCCAGTTTGTGGGCATCGAAGAGAAGAATAATTCGGTCGACCCGTTCTGCAAACCACTCCAAAACTCCGGTGAATTCATAGCCGCGATCGACGCGCTGTTTCTCTCCGGAGAGTATACCCGGAGTGTCGACAATTGTGATGCTCTCGAGAACCGGTGAATCGACGTGAGAACACTGCAAACGGTTGAGGAATGCGTTCCCAAACTTAGCCAATGGACGGAACTGTTTCTTCGGATCAACGACTAAAGCATTTCCAGGAATCATACCCTCACTCTCGCTGTGCATCACTGCAATGAAGCGGTCAGTCGTGGGTTCGGGTCCTATTCGGATGCCGGGAAAGTCTCGCTCTAATAAGTATTTAATAAAAGTAGTCTTTCCGGTGGAGTACTGTCCGACCAAAAGTACCATTGGTTTCGCATCGAAGTCCGCGTCTTCTAATGGCGGCGAATGGAACTCATGGAACAGATAGTGTTCTTCGAGGGGAAGAATTTTTGACTTATAGATGCGTTTAAGACCTTCGACAACATTAATGAAGAGCTCGGGTTGTCTTTTACGGTCATTACTAGCACTCAACCAACTGAACATTTTTTCGCACAAACTTTGTCTCCGATTTTCTGGTTCTTCGGTTTTCGTCCAATCCTTACAATTAATCGATTGATTGCTTTCACTCTTAAAATCGATTCGATTTTTGCTTTTTTCGGTTTTGTCTGAAACTATTAAAAAATCTATTGATTTGATGACAAGTAATGAGACAATTGATGAGACAATCAATGAAATCAATGTTTTCAATGATTATTGAATAAAATTCAAACTATTTATGGATTAATGTATTGAAGAGTTAATACACCCAACGATTGACTCAAAAAAGCAATAGTTAAGTAAAATCTGATTAAATGAATGATTGACTCACAGATAGACTCACGACTGGACTGCCTTTCGATCACTTCATTACAACTCTGACTAAAGTCGTGATTACGTCGTTCTTTTGGGACTGTATTCTCATAGACGTCAGGTTTTGAATCACTGCTCATAGCTTTGCCTCAAAAGTATTACAATTCTTGAATTAGGGGTTTAAAGGTCTGAATAGAAGATAAACATTCAAAAAGTTGTTATTCAGGACAACACGTGCTCTCAGATTGGGTTTAAAATTAAAACTCTAATTATTTACTATTTATTCAATTTTTCAAATAAATAATGAATTCAATGAATGAAATCAGAAAATATGCGAATATTAGTGAACATCAAATAGATTTTGTAAAACCTTTAATCAAATGCTGACTTAGATTTGCAAGTTTCAAACTTAATCTCATTTTGTTTTATAGACCGAAACAACAGACTATCCTTCAAATTATCGTGGATTTGATGACAACTGGGATTCTGAGAAATTTGTGCAAGTTAGTTTCTCATCTATTAACGTTTTCAATACTTTTGACTTAATTTTGATTTTGTCTTAAAGAACGTTAAAATAGAAATAATTAGAAACGAAGAAAATGAATTGGAGTTTGACTTAATTGGTGTGAATTGTTCCCTCGCCAATGCCTTCAGAAGAATATTATTGTCTGAAGTGCCGACAATGGCTATCGAAAAGGTGTTTGTCTACAACAACACGAGTCTATTTCAGGACGAATTTCTATCCCACAGATTAGGTCTGATTCCAATCAAAGCTGATCCGCGATTCTTTGAATACAGACAGGAAGGTATCGATCGATAATATAATGAAACCATTGTTAACAATGAGTCAATTTAAGGTGACGTAAAGGGTAGCCCTCAGGACACTATTGTCTTCAATTTAAAGGCCAAATGCGTTAAAAAGAAAAACCCACCGAAAGAGTCGACAAATACTGAAGAACTCTTTGAAAATCGAATGATTTATACAAAACATCTCATTTGGGAACCGATTGGCAATCATTCGGACATTTTTATTGATAATCCTATAAAACCAGTCGAAGACGACATACTTATCGCCAAATTAGCCGCCGGACAAGAGCTCGATCTTCAAATGCATTGCGTCAAAGGAATAGGAAGGGACCATGCTAAGTTCTCTCCAGTGTCCACCGCTTCCTATCGATTATTGCCTCGAATAGAATTACTTTCTGAAGTGGAGGGCGAAGACGCAGACCTTTTACAGAAGTGTTTTTCTAAAGGAGTTATTGATATAATCCAAGATTCAAGCGGTAAAAGATTGGCAAAAGTGGTTGACTCCCGCTTAGACTCAGGCAGTCGTAATGTTTTCCGTTATTCTCAACTCAAAGATAAGGTCCAAATGTTGTTAATTAAGGATCACTTCATTTGTAAGTTATTTGTCATTAAATCAGAAGTTTATAAATTTGCTCTAATAGTCAAAGTGGAGTCGACGGGTGCTCTTCCCGCACATCAATTGGTAAACGAAGCCATTGAGATATTGATCGGAAAGTGTAGACATTTTTTAGGAGAACTCGAAGAATATCACAAGAAATCCAAATAATTTCAACAAATAAAGTAAAAATTGTTTTCAAATCATTTGTTTCGATCTGTTTTTAAATGAGTGCTTAAAAGTTGACTTTTTGTCGTTGACTCAAAAGTCATAAGTTATGTGTCGTTTCCGGCATTTAATCCTCAAAAGTCACACTCAGAAAAAAATCGAATTCAGAAACAATTTATTTTATTTCAAAATTAATTATTTATACAAAAATTGTTAAAATAAGTTAAATAAACAAACGATGATTTGAGAGGACTATAAGTTATACTCAAGATTTTCATCTCTAAAACTGATCTTTTATTCGAACACATCTTTGAATAAAGAAAACGAGCGCTCAATGTTTGCGGTCATCATTTTGGCACAGACTCAACCATTTCTCAAACTTTAAATTTTAAAAATGACGGATTTTAAGCAAGCTTATTCTGAGTTTATCTTTGACATACTCTAGCAAATTGAACTTAAAAATATTTGAAATCAATTGTTATTATTTAGGAACAGAAAGAGTTGAATACTCTATAGCTATAGCGGTCTGTTATCTCAAACTTTTTCAAATAATTCGTTTGTGATTTAATATTTGGATTTTTGATTATTTGTCTCAATTCTGTGGAAAAATTCTGAGATCAGGAAAATCAATGAATTCAATGATTTCACTAAAGTTCTCTGAAGTATAATAAAAGCATTTAATAAAGTTTTTACTATTTTTAATGAGTTTTTTAGTCTTCATTTGAATACTAAAAGGGGGCCAATATTTGTGGTAACGTTTGTTTTGACGAAAGTTATGGATTGACGTCAGATATGTTTCGATCAGTTGTTCTCAAATCTATTTAATGTTTGTTTATTTGTAAACAAATAATTCATAGTTTAAGACAATTTCAAAGCAATAACTCTCAACAAATTGAAGACATATTTGATTAAAGATTGAAAGAGATCTGATTCAGTGACAAATGGGTCGCATATTTTTGGAACACATCGGAGGTCTTCGGCTGTTTTCGTGCGCCTCTTGTGATACGGTTTTGACGAATCGTCACGAACTGATCAGCACTCGTTTCACGGGCGCCACGGGTCGGGCCTTTCTCTTCAATCGTGTCGTTAATCTAAACTACAGGTAAAAACCTTTTGGACATAAATTGCGATTAAAGACAATCCAACGACTCTTCAGATCTTAAATTAAGGCAAACATTGATTTATTTGATTTTGTGGTTAACAGTGAGGTACAGGACAGGGTGATGCTTACGGGCAGACATATGGTGCGGGACGTGTCCTGCAAGAATTGTGACACAAAGCTCGGGTGGGTCTATGAGTTCGCCACTGAAGAGAACCAGCGCTACAAAGAGGGAAAAGTGATTCTCGAGAGGGCTTTAGTCACCGAAAGCGATGGTATGGAAGAACATCTCATCAATGACTGACTGATTCGCTAATCATTTGATAGTTTTTTACGTAAATATTTTAATCGTTATTTCAGAGAAGGTTTGGACACAAAAACTATTTATGTATTGATTTAAGAAATCATTTCAAACTTTATTCACAAATATGTAAAATAAATGTCAAAATTTGTTCGACAAGTCTTCAGATAAGTTTCAGTCATTTCCAGAGCTGTCCGACAAATATATCCGTGATATGACTGTCCACTTATCCTATAATCCAGTAAATCTCAATTAATTGTAAAAAAATTCTTGAAATTAATAATTGTTTTGATTTTTATTGAAATTATTTGAATGAATCAAAAGTTTATTTACAAAAGAGAATAGCTTTTCATCCAAACTATAATATAAACGTATTTTCAATTAAATTAATTGTATATATAGTCAGACATTGATATCAATAATAACTTAAAAATAATTGCATTTTATATTAAATACTAATACTATTGCTTTGTTTGTCCAAAACATATATATATTAATAATAGTATTGAAATACGAGTGCAATGACTAGACATTGAAATCGAAAACATAGAAAATAGTTTTGTGTAAAACTTATATAAATTCAGTAATAAATTTCTGTAGAAAAATGTATTGATTCAGTCGTCTGAACAGATTTTACTTGAGATTGAAATTTGTTTCAATTGTTTCATAGAAAAAGTTTAAATTCCTGTAAAACGTTTAGAAAGTTATTGAAAAAGTGCTAAAAAACAAATTTAGAAAATACTTTTTGGCACAAAAATGATAGAAAATGGAGAATAAGGCACACAAAACATCAAAAGTAATTAAAAACTAAGTCTTATGGCATATAATATAAATTAATTAATGAAATATTAAATACTCTATAAATGTCTCAATAGTTGGTCACAAAATGACATTAAATTATTCGTTAATCGATTAGTTGTTTCTAATTTCAAATTAGTTGTGATATAAACTATTTGTTATATAATTATAATAGAGTTGATTATCAATCATATAATTAGAGCCATTGATAGCCGACAATAGTCCCCAATGACAACAAACATCGGTTCCGAATATGAATTTAAGGACAAGAAATTCGAAGTCAATTGCGGGACCGACACATTTGGCTACCAATGCATGCAATTATCAATATTCAGATTTTGGGCTTAATTGAGAGTCGGCTGACTTTAAGACAAATTCCAAGTCTAATAGAAATGATTTCAAAATTCCTATAAAATGTTAGTAAAAATAATTTCATATTTGACTTAAAAGTATATCCGAATAGAAAATAAGGGGTTATTATAGCCATTGATTAGCCGTCACTTATCTCTCATTTAAAATATCAAAGTTTCTAATATAGAATCAATTTTTATAATTCAATTCACGATTGGTTTTCATCGTTTTGCAACTTTCCAACCATGTGTTTAACCCAACCCTTGGAATTGGGTTTTGGGGAACCATTTGACGGGTCTTTTGTCCCATCGACTGACTGCTCATCTTTACTGATATTCTCTTTGTTGTGACACCAGTTTTCCAACTCTTCTACTCTTTCTTTAATACTTTTGATACCATCGAAGTCACAGACATTAATGTCTTTACAAAAGCGAGAGCTCTCTTCGAGAACTTTGAGTCTTTCAATGATAGCGCCCTTCACTCTCTTCGCACTCTTCAGATTCAGATTAAGATTAACACATTTTAACCTTTCGATCGATTTATAGATGTCATCATTTTTATTGATATTCAGAGCAGATATTGAGTGCAATTCATTATCACCGTTGGAATCGTCAATGTTTTCGATGTCCTCAATATAGTTATCAGAAGTGTTGGTCAAGAGTTCTGAGTCGTGATCGATGTGGTCGCTATAGAAACCGGATTCGCCAAACATTTCTTCGGCCAAAACGCTTTCAATCGCTTCAAAAGTTCTCTCATAAAAGCTGTCGAGCGATGAATCACTGGAGTCGGAGGGGGAGTCGTCGTTAAGATTATTGCTAGTATTGCCGTTCGTATCTGTTTTGTCCTCGTTTTCACTCGACATCGAAATATTGGAGGCGTCCGACACTAAACTGTCCGCTCTTTTAATAGACTTTCGTTTTTGAAGATCACGTTTATGTTTGGAGAGAACTCCATAGCAGTCGTCGTCATTATAAGCTGCCATTCGCGCCGTCGCCGCAGAGTTAGCCGTCGGAACAGATATTCTGGCGAAAACAGGACTAGGAATTTCTGACAGCGCTTTACTCGCAGTGATTTCGGTCTCGATTTTTGATGAATTTTTGAGTTTATTTTTGATTATATTAGAGTAGGCTTTGGCCAAAGTGTGGACAAAACGGGCGGTTATTAGCTTTGGACTCATCTCGTATTTCGAGTCATTTGCTTTACTATTAGTGCGACTGTTGGGTCGGTTTTTCAGCGCCGGTGAGTCACACCTATCACCGCTCTCACCTGAGAGAACGGACTGGTTGTCTGGGCACTGGTCTGAACCGGTGGGCGACCGGCGGAGGGAAACAAATTTAGAGCTAACGTTATATATCACTGATTTAATATATTTGGAAGCGCTGTGTCTATAAATCTTATGCTCCGGATGTAGGGATGAGTGGTCCGACATATTCTCCAAACTGACTGACGGCGAGTTTTCTGAAGTCTTAAGAATATCGTCCCGACTCGGACTGGCTTTCAGACATTGGTTGTCGCCATCGATATATCTTTCGATACCGCTTTCAATAAAGTCCACATTTAAGGACTGGTCGGCTGCTATAGTGAACGGTCTTTGTTCACAGTTTAGGGATCTGTTGGTTGATGTCATTCGACAGTTATCTTCATTGGTCTCATCAAACGAAGTCGTCTCAAAACTTCTAGGAAGTGATCCGCCCTTTTTACAATGCTGTGCGAAGTGGTGTTCTTGTCTTTTAAGCCAAATGGCGGGCGCTGTTGGACTCATCTCTTCGAAACTACTACTGGTTGGCAGCTGTGAAGACGAGGAACAGTTGGACAGGTTTAAAGTGTTCGGCCGATCCACAAGTCGTTTATTAGGAGACATCGGCGGTAAATCAGGTGTTAGTGAGTGCCTCAATGATAGGGTGTGCTGTAGTATTGCCTTTGTTCGAGCTGTACCCGTAAATGATTGAACTCGACGTACTATAGGACAGGACAGGCCTGAGATGTTTGAATAACCTAAGAGTGCGTTCACCGGCAGAACAACATATTTGGAGTCTTCTGACTGTGAAGAGGACGCCATCGAGAGCTCACTCGAACCCGAAGACAATGGAGTACTCGTTCTATTGTAGAGAGTACTCGAACTGTTGGACATTTGAATACCTGACTCTTCACTCAAATCAGAGGGATTACCATTGGGTGCGATATAAAAAGTAACGTAATCTGTGCTGCAATTGTTGGCGCCATCACTCATCTCTTGACCGATCCTTAAAGTACGCGGAGGAGGTCTGAGCTCTAGAATGTTATGCATGTCATTCGATAAATCCATTTGATTGACTGATTCATCACTTGATTTCTCTTCCGTCAGACCTGAGCTCTCTGTTCGATCAACAGGTTTGGATTGAGCTCCAGTTCCACTGACTTTCGTCTCACGTCTGGCACTACTCTCAGAATTATCTAACGAACTGTTATTTTGAGCACTGGTTATGTCCATAGGTCCGAGACTTGCTCTGCGATCTGTGGTGTCAGTGCTGTTGAGAGCACTCTCGTCATGACTAGAACTTCTAGTGCGTCGCCACTCGTTATTGCCGTCCATATAATGGATTTTCTTCAAAGACTTTCTGAGTTTAAATCCTTTACTCAGATTGTGATTCGGATCTGATTTTCTCCTATTTTCCTGTTTCCTGCGCTCCAGATATTCGGGTGCACTCAGAGTTCGTTTGCTGTTTGTGTGCACCTTTTCTGACTGTCCGGCTGTCTGTCCCAATTGCATAACGATTTGCTTGGCATGAGATGGGATAACAACGTTGTAGTTCTCGAGGATCACTCTCTTCAATAATAGACACCATTCCCTCTTTTGGTCCAAATTGCGCGCCTGAAATGTATATTGTGCTCGAGGCTGGTCGAAGGGAATGGCGTGAAAGCAAAGTGGTTCGCCCTGAATGCTCTCTATCAACATTAGGTTCGAGCACTAAATTAAAGACAATTTAAATAATATATTCATTAGTAATCATTTGAATCCAAAACTTAATTAAAATAATAACTAAAAGAAATACTCTTTTCATAAGAGAAACAATTCATAAATCAAACGTTGAACTGATTCTTAGCCTTTATCTCAAAAGCCATTCATACGATTTGGAGTCTGACCTCCATTTAACATCACTTTCTGAACCAAATATTCCCAATAATTATAGCCTCAAAAGGGGGTATTCCTATTTCACCGAATCCTATTTCGCCGAATTCCTGTTTCACCGAAGTATTATTTTTAATAGAACTTTTGTGAACTAGCTATGTTAGATTTAGTCACATTTTTAATCATTTTAAATGTTTGACCAGGTTAGTTAAGGTTGAGTTAAGTAAGATTCTTATCAAAAATATATTGAAATGATATCAAATCAATGTTTTGTGATATGAAATGGTATGAAATGGTATGAATCTATCCATTTATAAAATTGAGTCTTAAAAAATTATAAATTAAGGTTTTAATCCTTCGGGAGGGTAGGGTTGAGCCCTCAAAAACACTAAATTGGTCTCATCTCTAATTTAACGCTAAATAGTTATTTAGAGACTGAGGTATCGCTCGATTGTTATGATTATCATCTTTTCAGCCATAATCTGATTAACGAATTTCAGCTAAATATCAAACCAAACCTTTGTTTGCTTTTTATATAACATTTTTAAAACTAATTTATAATAGGATACAAAAATGGATATAATGTAGTCTAAAGGAATGGCATAAATATAGAAAAATTAGAGGACAGCCGGGTTTGAGTCCATCAAATGGAACCATATTTTAATTTTTGCCAATTAATAAAATAGGAAATCAGTAAAGAGTACTAATTATTAATAGGTCTCCAATTAAGTCACTATTTAATAGACGAATGAATTTCTTTTTTAGAAGTATTAATCGGAACAGTCGTCGCTATAAGTGATAGCTGTTGTGGTTCGGCATAAAAATGAAATTGTGCTCAAATTGTGCTCAAATTGTGCTCATCATCGATGAACTCAATTACAATCAATTGGGGCATAAAAATTAAAATTAAATAACAGAACATAACATAAACAGTTAAGTTTAGAAAATGCTCTCCAAACCAATTTTCAAGCACTGGGACTGACATACAAATAGCGATATAATTATTGTCTTAAAACTACTTTTGATAAAACTTTTTCTGAAGCGTTGGACAGACTTTTAGTTAATAATTTTCAGGTTTAATATCATTCCAAACAATTGAAACCAAATAAATGAAATTCATTTATACAACAAATCATTTGTTAATATGAATTGAAAATAATGTCAACAAATAATTATAATTATAACCAAAACTATTTCATCGAAAATTAAATAATAATAGACTCGAATCGTATGGAAAATACTATAATTAGAGGAAATGAATCGTTAAAATTGAAAGATTAGGGGACTGACGGTCAGCACTGAATATTTGGATTTTTTCAAATAAAAGGATGTGTTGAAAATGAACTCAAATTTGCAACGATTTTAGTTTAAATCATAACTTAATGCAAACAATTAAAGAGATGACTGACCAGAATATGAGTCTTGAAGGCGAGAGAGCCGTCGTCTTTCTTCTTAGTAATTAATAGCATTTTGTCGAATAGGAATAAATGTCGAAAACCTTTTGCGCCAAACATTCGGAAGGAGCCCTCGCACTGCAGGTCTCCATATGTGGTCAGATCTGATCCCTGATTAGTGAGAGAGAAATTTATTATCATTTTATTTATAATCATTTTGTATTCGAGTTTAGAAATCGATTGAATGGAAACCCGAAGAATGAAAGTAAGAAGTGATGACTTACTTCCCAGTTGTGGAGCAGACTCTGAATCTCTTGAACTCTGACCGCGTGTTCGTGTTTTCGTTTCATATCATTTATATGAATAGCAATGTTTGTCATAACGGATAAGGCGTTCTTCAATTGGTCACAATCTGTGCTCTCCTTTTCGGTATACTTAACGATATTCTGATTTTGAAAATAAAAACACAAAAGTAATTAATAAAAGAGTTATTTCGCGATAAAGTCATTGACCATCGATTGGCACTCAATTAAATCGATAATAATATACCTGCAAAAGGAGATGATATTTCAAGATTCTCTGAACGGGCTTTAATAGGTATGATCCCAATGGAAGACTATGTTTGAGCTGAATCTGTCTTTCCTTAAATAAGTCAGCGCTCTCTGAGTTTCGCATCATTTCAGTTAATAAGGACACAGTTCTGAACAAAAAAACAGATTAATTATTCGCAAAAAAAACTCCAAATCAGTTAAGACGAGTGAATAAAAGCAAAATGAGGCGAACAATACATACCGGGGGTAATTTGTACAGTAATGCGTATAAATGTCAAACCCGGAGCTATTTTCTATAAAACATTTGGCGATTGACACACCGTTTAGACCACATTCTTCTAATTGACTAAAAAAGTTTGCGTTAAACAAATGGATGTCTTCTATATTACTAAATAAAGTGATTATTTCTTCGCGATTTATCTTCGAGTCGTCCATTGCTTTCATGTGCTGCAGATAACCCTATTTTACAAGATTTCAGACAAAATTAGTACAAATTATTACAAATTATAGCAATTAATTCATTTTAAATTTATTACTACTTTTAAAGAGAAAAACATTTATGACTTAACATATCTTTAATATCGCTTTCGTTTTAAATTTAACTCATTTAAGAGTCTAATAATAATTGGATTAAAATTTATTCATCATTCATAAGGGATGGCTAAAAGGTTTCCACGACTAAGGGGGTGAAAATTGCGCCTAAAATTGCGAGAAATTTAGTTGCTGCCAAAATGGCGGCCAAAAACTAATAGGTCCCTGAGCATTTGTTAATGTCCCTTTGACCACCTCTGATTAGAATCTCAATATGTTTAGCAGTGATGTCTAGGTTTGGAGTATGAAGTCATTTATAGAACAGACGCTAAATTGCAAAAATACGACACTTAATAAGTTTTCTGTAAAAGAATTAAAATTGAAAAAATCCATACAATTTGAGTGAAAAGTTGATGAGTTCTTTATTGATTCAACTCTTTCAGATAAGGCTGTTCTCCCAAGAAAACCATAATAAAATCGTGCAATGTATTATTATATCGTACAATTATTAATAGCTTGGTATATATATATATTCTGTTTTGTTCTGTTTTGTAATAACTATCATTTGAAAGCATCAGGAAGATTATAAGCAAACTCATATATACATAACTTATAGACCTTCTTATAAATAAGTGAACGATTTTCTTAAAATTTGATAAGAAAGTAAAATTGTATTTGCAATGACTGTATAAATAGGCTAGCACATTTCAGGCTATCATTTTGTTTTATACTATATAATAAAAATGGATTTTCATAAGACAATGAACTTGAAATTGAAATGAATGTTAATAACAATTATATTAATAATATGTTTGTCGAGAATTCGTGAAACAAATGATATTTGGAAGAGATTTATGGGTTTGTGACCGAAAACTATTATCAAATCATATCATCAAATAAGACGATCGAATGTTATTAAGAAAAGGGATTTGAATGTAATTATTTGATTAGCGGTCAGACAAACAGACAGTCATTAGAAAACATTTATTAAAATTGATTTAGATTTTGGCAGTTGTTTTGAGACATTATTTGAGAAAAACTGTAATTTTAGTCACAATTTTGGTTTTGACCACAACTTTTGTTTGACCACAAACTGCGATATTAATTATTAACAAAATTATTTAATTGCCGACAAATTTGTTTCGAGAGGCAACTCCTCTCTTCATTGGCACATAACTGATCAGAACAATGATCAATGATCAGAACAGAGCCACACATTTGAGCGGACAGGCGAGTCGACGATATTCGATATCAGCAATAAATTAATTGTTCAAAAGTCTAGTTTACAAGAATCTGTTTATTTTCAAATACTTAAACTCGACATAACTTCCCACAGAATATATTTTATTTATTATCTGATTTAAAATCTGTTAGCGATTGGTGCGACAAATGCGCACTAATTTGGTTGAAGTTATTCTGGAAAGTGTCAAACGCACTCTTTAGCCACTGTATAATTGAATCTGGACAGATTTAGCTTCTTTCGCGTGATTTGGCGCCATATCGGAAAATGACAAAACTCGACGAAACTGAACGCAATTTTGCTATTCCTCAGAGCCTCTGAAATTTTGTTGGAGACTCCACTAAATTGTCTGACCTTGGGCATCCCTGGCCAAAACGGTAAATAGACTGGAAATACGGGAATGTAGTTAATTACTGCCTTAAGAGCTTTCAAATATGATTCATAACTATTTTGAAGTTATATTTCGATTCTAAACTTCAACTGAAAGTTCAATATATTTATAATTTCCTCAATTTTTTGGCTGATATTCAAAGTTATCGGAGAAATGTAACAAAACTGACAGACATTTCTCGCGTTCATTAAATCAAATGAATGAAAGAATAAACAGAAAAGTATTTCAAATTTTGAAAACCAAATCCGAAAATATTCGATATTTTTAGTCTGAAAATGATTTTGAATTGAGATAAGAGAGTAATTCATTCAATATTAACAACATTTTCATAATTTTTCAACCAATAAATTCAATGAATTGACAAAAGTGACAAACTTGATGTTCGCACAGACAGTTCATGGCTTTTATCACTAATTAATCTTGAAAATCAATTTCGAGTATTTATATGAAAACTGGTTTCTCTGAGTTACGAATCAAACGGTTGTCTAATATGGAAACGAAGTGGCAGTTTGTTTGACTAAAGCGGAGCCAACATTAATGTTATGATAGGAAGAGTTGGCTCGAAGACACTTATCATTTACTTGAGTTCATATGAAGGCTTTCCTCTGAGTCAACAATTTTGAATCTACTTTCGAGAAAAACTATTATAAATGTTTGCATTCATTACTCCCAAAACAGATATCCCTGACATTGAATACAAGTCCAAGAAAGAGGCCGAACACCAGAATCAGTCCGACATTCATCAGACAAATTATGGTTACAATTGTCATAAATGATGAGTTCAACTAATATTAGTCTAATAAACGAATCGATTCGATATGTGGTCAATAGGGAAGCATGTCTTCCTATAAACCAGGGGTCAGCCCAAACCCCCTGATTTTTGAGCTATAAAAAGACAAAATGCACAAAAATTTTGAACAAAATGGCCACTGAATCAGGATTTAGGAGAATTTAAATTGAGCCAAAATAACAGCATTCGAACTGAACATAGCCTTAAAATGACATTTTGGGAGAAAAACTACTCCGTAATCTAGGATTTTGGACGAAAATTTGTAAAATACCCCCCACCCCACCCCTCACTAATTTATGAGGAAGGGCTTACTGACCCCTGCCATAAACAAAAACTGAAAAGTCGATTGTATTCAGTTATCTATTATTAGATGACTTTGTTTTCTAAATCGCTATAAAATTATTCGATTTGTTAATAGATTCAAAGTTTTGAAACATTAGTTATTTAATACTAAAACTTCTTTAAAATTGAAAATTAAATCAAATCAATGAATAATTTTGAATAAAAGCAAATTATAGCGAATGTAGTTTTATGTGTTAATTACCGGAACATAAATTATAAGGAAATTATCAATTCGTTAAAAAAAAGTCCAAAATTGCTATTTTTACAAAAATTAACAAATTGTTTGCCTTAGGCTTTGATAAAAATATATATCAAAGTCTTATAATTCTATCAATTATTTAAAATTATTTATAATAGAAATTTTGAAAACGAAATACCATTTAAAAAAAGTAAAACTAAAATATTCTGTAGAATGGAGTGTAAAATGCAATTAAATCTTATCCAGTAATAAACATACATTTGGTTTGATTCTAACGAACGAAAACTAATCTCAAATTATTATAATTTGTTGGGAAAAAAAATCAATGCTTTTCATATGTAAACTAAATCAGAGACTTGAAAATGAGTTTATATTTAGGGATAAATAAAGTCAATCAAATTGTGGCACAGAATAACTGCTCCTCAGGTTTATATATTCAAAAATTCTAGAACTCGAGCCTTGAATTCTTGGCAAAGAATATGTTCAAACATTGAAACGCTATTTAAATACTTATTGAAAATTTTTGTTTCAAATTTTGTTGAAAAAAAAAGAAAGAATTTAAACCTTGTTTTGACTGATATTTAGAACTAAGATTTAGGCTAAATATTCACAATTTTATTAATTAATACAATTTTAAGCATGCTCAGTCAATTCAATTTAGTGCTAACATTAAATTCGAGAAATTCCAACTCAATTTAGAATCAATTTGAGTCAACCATAATGGAAATTTATGCCAATTTTGTTCGGCATTTCGCAAAACTATGTACTTCATCATGGTTCAAAATTGTTTGTACTTGACACTTTGTGGAACTTTGGGAGGGGGAGACTTTGATCATCTTTGAAATAATTTGGAGCTTAAATTTAAGCCTAAATCTTGTGAGACGTTCACCACTGATATTAGCATCAAATTTGAGGTTCAACTGTGGGCTAAAGAGCAGTGATGGCAGAGGCAGTGATGGCAG
>JAQFXL010000923.1:0-15218 GCA_034693445.1 Edwardzetes edwardsi | reverse complement strand
TATCTATGCGATAAAAAATTGTTAATTACATACAATTCAAACATTTATTCTTTTTATAAGTTTTGCTGATTACTAAAATGCCATCAAATTAATTGAAAAATTGGTCGAATAAGAGCAATAAGAATTAAAAGAGCTTGCTTTTTAAATTATCACACTTTTCAGTTGCAAAGTCTAAAAGTGTAAAATAAAAATTTGCAATTTGTTTGATTTGTGTGCAAACAATAATGAATTACGTCTTCGAAGACATTTATTGCCAATTATTGCCAAATAAACAGAAACACGTGTTTTCTGTTTTGATTACCAAGAATTTGAGTCACAACTTGTATACCACAAGTACCTACTTGATAGCACCAAGATCACCACAATGACACAAATATTTAAATGTGGAGACATTGCGAATATTATTAATGACAATCAAAGTGAAGTTAAGGGCAAAAAACGCTCGAAATTAGCGAAAAAATTTAATGCAATTATTGAAGAAAATCAAAATAAAGTCATTGAAATCAATAAAAGCAAAGACATAAATGTTCAAGCTCAGATATCTGATGACGAAGAAGGAGATAATATAGAACTACCGGAAACCGAAGATCTCAAAACAAGTCAACAGAACAATGAAGAGAAGAATGAGAGGACAGTTTTTGTGGGAAATTTGCCGAAAACCGTCACAACTAAAGTGAGTAAATTATTTGTCAAAAGTGTTTCATTCATTCAATTATTAATCGATTGAATAGCTTTTGAAGCAAATGTTTAAGGAATTCGGTCCAATCGATAGCATTCGGTTGAGAGGAGCCGTACCTCAAAAGGAAAAGATGTCCAAAAAAGTGGCGATCATTACGTGAGTTGAAAAAAGGTTATTAGTTTTGACTAGATCAATCATTTTTGCTCCTTTTTCAGAAAGAGTTTGCATTCGGGAAAAGACAATATCATCGCTTATATTGTCTTTAAATCAAAAGAAGACGTTTTAAAGGCTCTCAAACTGTAAGGAAACTAATTATTTGATATTTATATTGACTTATGATTTGATTCAATTGGTTTTTAAGAAACGGCACAGTATTGGAAGGACATCACATTAGAGTGGACTCTGCTCTTCATGACAGCACTCACGATAACTCGCGATCTATTTTCGTCGGAAACCTTCCGTTTGTTGTAAAAGAAGACGAATTACACGAATTTTTCAAAGACTGCGGAGATATTGAATCGATTCGAGTGATCAGGGATTCAACGACAGGCGTCGGAAAAGGATTCGGTTTTGTTTTATTCAAATCAAAAGATAGTGTTGTTTTGGCGCTCGAGAAGAATGAGAAACAACTCTTAGGACGAGAGCTTAGGGTCACCAGAGCTAAGGCTAAGAACAATCAAAATCAACGAAAATTCAATAACAAGAGAAACAGTTCGGATGAAACAGAAACTGTTAGAAAGACTTACAAAAAGTTTAAAAAGTCTGACTCTAAGCCAGAATTTGAGGGAATTTTGGCGAAAAAGATTAAAAAGAAAACAAACAAAAAGAAAGAAATTCTTTCGATTAAGACTAAGAAGAAACAGAAAAAGTTGGCTCAGATTTTCTCCCATTAGAGACATTAGAGTCCAGTCTTTCGATATTTATTTTGTGAAACATTTGAATAAAACAATTCAAAGCTCTTATAATTAAAATTATCACAAATCGGTTGAAAGAAATCGAAACTAAATTATAAAACATTTCGAAATAAAATATAAATTAAGTGAAAAAAAATGAAAGCATTGAAAACAATTGTAAGATTAAGACCCGGCTTAAGACCCGGCTGAGTTCCTTTCCAGAGTCATTTTCTTCAATTCTAAAACTTTTTTGATATTTTGGGGCAAAAAACACCAATATTTTTGTGAAGAATGCCAGTCATTGACCGTTGCGTCCAAACATAACCTGAGCAGTGATTTTGTGCCGAATCTCAATGTTATTAAATCACTCGAATATAACTGAAATATTCAAACAACTATTGAATCGAAAGTCGAGGAAAGTGTAAAACTTACGTCTTTTATATACTGTAAGTTATTTACGCTCAGAATATTCTGTTTGGCGCCACCGAACACCACAACTATTGAGGAATTTATCAGTATTTTGATTAAGTTTTTATACTTTGAGATCTGAAGACATACTCTCCCCAAAAGTCGAAAGTGTAGCCGAATGCCAGAGTCTGGGCTTATCAAAGGGTAAATCAACGGCATTCCAAATCATGGATTTTACATCGAATATCCAACAGTCGCCCAGAGGTTTGTTGTCTTGAGTGAAACCGCCGAACAGCACTATATGTCTATCGGACAGAGCTGTCAACGTATGCCAGGATCTACCGATTGGTTTAATGAGGTTTTGGGAATTGATTTCACTGATGACTTCCCTCCACTCCATTTGTTTCATATCAATCAAATACATGTCATTCATTCGGATTGTTTTGTGTCGACCCCCGAAAATGTAGACCTTATCCCCAACTTTTGATGCCGCGTGCGCTGCTCGGGCTATTGGTACCTGGCCTTTAACTGATGGCCAAACCCATTGATTGGATTCGAGGTCATAATAAACCAATTGGTTATTCCAACCTCTTTTGTAGTGCTATTAAATGGATAGAAAACTGAATATTCTTGAAGTCAACCCTCTTATGGATTACCCAATGAGACCTCGGATCAAAAACGAATTGATAATTTCGGTGTCTATCGTCTGGATTGGGTGTACAGCCATAGCCGCCAAATATGAACAGTTTGTTGTCATATTCCCAACAAACACTTTTGTCTGAAGCGATGGGGGTTTTCCCCGTCGGTTCCAATTGTTTCCACTTAAATGTATTCAAATCAAGTCTATAGAGTCGGTCAGAGTTTCCCTCATCGTTATAACCACCGAAAACATAGAGAAAGTTATCGATCAAAGAGGAGACCGCTCCCGATGTTCCCGGTGGAATGTCATTGGGATTGGACTCTGCACCGCACCATTTCATAGACCTGTTTTGCAATCACATAATCAGATCAATTATTATCATCAAAGTGTTTGTGCGAAAGAGGGCTAACCATTTCTCTACGAGAGTGTCATAAATCCAGAGCTCTTTTGTTGACAAATAGTTGGTTTGCATTTCATCCTAATTGTGAGAAAAGTCGACAAAAGCTTTGATTATTTTCATTCATAACAATTCAATAATTGAAAGGAAACTCAATTCTAACCCATTAAGAGCTGTGTTGTGTTGGAGTCAATGACCCCTTCACTCAATGATAAACAACACATTCATTGAATAATAACTATTACTTTCATTTCATTCATTCCTAGATTGTGTCAAAAGAGTAATTAATTTTGAAATAATTGAATCAAATTTTGATTTATTTATTGACACAATGTTTGTATTTTAAACTTATGTTAAATCAAATGACGAGAGGAACAGATAGAGTGACTCACATTATAACCGTTATATCCGCCCAACACAAACATATATCCCTTATCGGAGGCACAGATGTGTCCAATCCGTCCGCCGGGACTATCTTTCATGTCTTTGCTGGAAGTCATGATTTCTATTTTGGTATTATTTGTTTGCTATAAATAAGTAAAACTCTTTTAAGACAAACAACTTTCGCGTAAAACAAATATAAAACTCAATTTAAATGCATTTCTCTTTGCGTTCATTCGATACTTGCATTTCATTTACGATTAGAATAAGTCTCCGAATGCTATCAAAAATCGGTTTTCTTTGATTCAAATTTAAGTTCAAGTATTTGAATCATTTGTTGGGATTAAGTTCAGTAACATTCAGTGCGGATGAGAGCCAAGAGTAGAGTCAAAAGTAGAGCCAATACGCACTCTCTTTGACGTCGATTAGAGTTTTGCTGAAACTGTTATAATTTGATTTGACTTTACTTTGAATTCTTTAACCGCAATAACAAACACTTTGTCAGCAAAACAGCAGAACTTTGTTATCTTAAAAGTTTTGTTTATATTCTTTTGCTTTTCTGATGTTTGAAAGAATCGCTTCTAATAAGGATTTAAGGAATCACTTAATGGATAAACTGATTGCCAACAAAATAAACTTAAAGAACAGGTGATACACATCCAAAACAACTTATTCCTAATATTCTCTCTTTCAAACATCATATTCACTTCAATAAGTAGCTTGGTAGTCTTTCGAACAATAGCAAAATGTTAAGCAGCAATTTAAAAAGCATCTAGGCTCAAATAAATAATCTAACTTCAATTTGAAGCAATATATTCCAAAACTGTTTCAAAATTTTTGACTCAAACAACAATTTCTCGAATTATGTCAGAGAAATGATTCGACAATAATATCGACTATTTTTTATGTTTTTATGTGTTTCACATATTGTTGTGTTGTTTCGACATTTACTCTAATTTATGCCATAAATCGATGGTTGAGCTAATAATAGATATGAGATACTTGATGTAAAACTAAGCTAGCTATAGGTCTATAGCTCATCAATTATCAAGATCGCATTGGTCAATTATTTGATTCCATGGTAACAATTCAGAAAAACAAGACTTTAAATTTAGATTTGAGAAATAAGGAAAGAATAAGGTTCTGATTTATCAAAATTTAAGCTAGTTCATTTTTCAACCATAATTATTTTTTCAAAACTCTCAATGCAATCAAAAAGATTTGATGGTAAACGTCAACACATCATTGATTTGATCTTAATTACAATGATTATTGCATTGATTGTCATTTCATCAATTGTGGTCATAAATTGCTCTAATTTTTCTCTTTGAACTTTGTTTAGGAAGGGCTGACATTTAAGTTAATTGGAGTAAGTGGTGAGTCATTGCTTTATTGTCCGGCTGTTTATTCATTGAATTACCTGAAAAGAAATCGATACGAGTATTGATTTTAGCTCTAATATCAGTAATATCTCAAAAATGTTAACATAACTGCTCTGCAATTCCGAGTGCAGTACCGGTGGAGTAAACAACTTTTTTCCTTACAAATTATTAGGCTTCCGATCGACAGTCGGAACTGGAACTGTATGTCACGACTCAACCCATTTTAGGATAAAATTATGGAAATCTTATTAAAGATCACAAAACAAAACATTCAAAGGAAATGCGAATTATTTTTCCCGAATCTTATATTTATTTTGTTTTAAGAGTTTTTCAATGAGTTTTCCATAAAATAAAAATATTCCTTGATCAAAACCAACAAATAACTATATATTTTGGGGTAAATTTAGGTTTGAGAGCAGAGTTATCCGAAACAATAAACTTTTAGTAATATTCAAACAATTTTGCATATATTTCAATGAGACAAACATTTTATTGCTTTCTTTAGCTTCTATTCGCTATTTCTTTGTATATTTGATTTGAGAAATATTGAGAAATATAATTGCATTCAATTATAAAAACTTCACTAGCAACATAGAAATTATGGCGGCCGCAGTGATGTGATGTTAGAAGGGTAACCTAGGCAACATTAACCATACAGTAAGCATGATTTCAAATAAAATTTTTTGTTTACATATGAATTAAGTCATACTTCAAGTATGGTTAATGTTGCCTAGGTTACCCTCTCAACATTACATCACTGTCGCCGCCATAATTTCTATGTTGCTAGTGAAATTTTTATAATAGAGATTTGCCTTTAAATTCAGTTCTACTCTATTTATGAATAATTACTTCATTTAAACGCAATTCAAAGTCTATTGAATTCCCAAAAACATATTTTGTGACAAAAATTACAATAAGAATGAAAAAGTAATCCAATTACACAACAATTACACGACTGACCCAATTGTAACCCAATTTTTAACAAATTATAACCCAATACTTGAGTTTTAATTTTTCAAAAGTTTAATTAAATTTCGATTTCATTGAAACTATTTGGTGTCTAAAATTAATTGCGAAAATGATTGGAATTTTACTCAAATATGACTCAAAGCTATGATCTGTGAAATTAATTTTTATTTTCTGAGACAACAAAACAAATATAATTAGAATTTTTGAAATTATTGAATGAAAAAGTTATTTGTAATAAGTTTTAGTGAAACCAAAATAACTGTAAATTGTGTTCATTCGGAACAAAATATTATTGAAAAGTCCCTGAAGTGACGTCTTTTCAGCAAAACAATAGACCAATTGGTTTGGGAGTGAGAGTGAGTTTACTAAAGGATCCCTTTGCCCTTCAGAGCACAGGCTGTGAGCTGTGATCGCACTGTTGTATAATTGAAGGCTCCACTCATTGGACTCATTGGTTGGACTCTGAATGAGTGTTGAGAGTGAGAGACAAAACATAATATCCTTTTGGCATATATTGTGTGGCTTTTAATGAGTGTAAGCTATGGCTCAACACAAACACAAAACAATTTCGCTTTCATTTCAATCATAACTCAATTCAATTGTTTTGAATTAAATGTTTAATTCAATTATTCAACGATTGACTCGATTTTAAACCAAAGATTCGCTCAAATGTTTACATTATTTCTACGATTAGATTAATTTCTATGCATTCACTCATTTGACCGCAAATTGTGATAATTATTACCGAAATCCGAATCCTTTTTCAAAAATAATTGATTTTTTGTGGTTTACGTTAAAAATAAGTATTAATTGGATTCAATTGAAACAAATCAAAGATGAGGTAAGACTTAATTGAGTCCATCTGTTGCTGATATCAATGGTTTTACATTTAATTTGATGTATTGAACAGTTGTGAGACATCGATATCATCTGCGAGAGCCTCAGTCATGCTCTACGACGACAACTCAAAGAAATGGTTGCCGAGCGGGTCGTCCAGTGGTCTGTCGAGAGTTCACATCTATCAACACATGCAGAACAACACATTCCGAGTGGTTGGCAGGAAATTACAGGACCACGAAGTATGACATTCATAAGTTTGTGACCATAAGACTGATATTGATTTGAATCGTTGCAGGTTGTGATCAATTGCGCCATTTTGAAGGGCCTGAAGTATAATCAGGCGACCCCTACATTCCATCAGTGGAGAGACAACCGACAGGTCTATGGTCTCAACTTTAGCAGCAAAGAAGAAGCGGATGCTTTTGCAATGACCATGATCAAAGTGCTGGATGTCTTAAATCAAAATATTACCAACAATTTGATAAATAACACCAAAATGACGGTCAGTGCCGCACAACAACCAGTCTATGACAGTCTGAGACACATTGGAACGCCTGATGACTATGTGATTGGAAGCGGTGGTCAACAGTGGAATCAAAATCAAGTGAATGACATAAATGAGTGGAAACAGCAACAAATGATTCAGGATATGAATCACATGAATCACGCCGTGAATCACAACCACATAATGAGTGCTTCCATTCAACAAATGACTCAATCGATTCCACAACAGATTCAGACACCGATTCCTCAGTCAATACCACAACAGCCAACTTATGGCACTCATCACAGGAACCCGTCGGCCACTAATAATCTTCAAATAATGGCTTCACAATCACCACAATTGCCACCACAACCTCCTCAGACCACAGGCGTACCTCCACCACCACCACCGCCTCCTCCACCGCCAGGCCCTGTGAGTAGTGGCCCTCCTCCTGCTCCTCCAATGGCGTCAGTTAACCGCTCGGCTTCTAATCCAAACCCGACAAGTAATGTGAATGGAAGTATTCCAACTCCTCCTACAGGAGGTCCTATGCCTACGGGGGGCTCTTTAAATCTGGCGACAGCACTGGCATCAGCCAAACTCAAACGAACGACGTCTTCGGCAACTAGAGAGGAAGTCAGTACATCTTCAAGTGAAGGCACTGGACGGCCGGCACCAAACAATTTAATGGACGAAATGGCAAAGACTTTAGCGCGAAGACGAGCACAGGCTGAAGGCTCTCAAAGCACTAGTAATAGCGATCAATGCGACGGACCAACAAATGACAACTCTTCCCGACGAAACTGGGAGGGAAAGGTTGCATCAAATGGGAGCAATAGTCCCTCTAAAGACTCTAATAGTGATAATGTCGGCGTTCAGAGGTTGGGCTCATTATTTGGTTTCGATTGTCATTTCGATTAAATGTTTGTTTATAGACTCAGAGCCGGATCTCTGGACAGCGATGGGCTTAAATTCAATGGAATCGATAGTCTGGATATCGAAAAATTCAAATCCGATTTAATGATTGAAATTCGCAAAGAATTCAATAAAATGAAAATCGAAATTATAGACGGTTTGTATTGAATGGCTTTCCTCTCATTTGTTTCTAATTTTTTCAATACTTTGATTACAGCCATAAGAATGGAATTGAATCGAAGATAAACTATTGTTGCCATCGGACGACCATTTCCTGATTGCAAGTAAATCCTAATTTAACAAAAGATGTGCTAAATTTGTTTTTATCCCATTTTTTATTAATATTTACATATAATTCGTATTAATATATTGTTTTTGAAACAAATTCGATGAAATGGGGTTTCAAATGAATTATACTTTTTATGCCAAAAACGTTTTCAGTTTTGATTAATTGTCATCAAAACTAAGATTCGCATTCGGAAAGTGCCATAAATTGCATTTTATGAGCAGTTTTGGGTTTCACTTAAATTCCGTTTAATTACTAAATATTTATTTCCAAAGCAATTATGTTTTTATCGCATTTTTTGTCCTTTGATTTCGATGTGATTTTTATGATTTATTTAATTGATTTAGTTTTGCCTCTAATTAGAGAACAGAACAACAAATTCACAATAATTTTAGTTATCGTTACGAAAAAATTTATGACAAAAATCTATAAAAAAAAATTGAAATTCCTTTGATTTGAAGAAAATTATGAAAAGTATTCTATTTATTCAAAAATATATTTATAATTAGAAAAATTGTTTCAATTTATGATATTTTGGTTGACTTCTGGTAAGTGATGACAAAACTTCCGGAAATATTGATCTCTAAGTTACCGGTTATTATCAGATATGAGACACCAACAGACCTGAAGATTGTCTTTGAGCCCCATTTCCGAGAAAAAAGTGATTATTTATTATTATTTATCGAATGTATTATTTAGAGTAACTGACTATTAATCGGATGAAAGTATATTTTTCATTGTCTATAATTCATTGAATCATTGCTTTCATTGATTATATAAAATATGTAATTATTATAACAATTATTCAAATATAGCTTTAATTAAATTAATAGCGATTTCAGTGCTTTGGCCCAAAAACTCATTGTATTATCAGATTTTAGCCAACTATTTAGAGAGACCTCCACTTAGAAAAGTGTCAGTTATAGAGAAATTTAGCGAACATTAACTCAAAAATCAATTAATTGTACTTAACTTTTGCTTAAACTGCTGTCACTAATGCCTCCAATAATCGATTCTTTTCTACCGATCAAACGTTTTACACATTTTTATGAAATTCCAATTCTGGCAAAGATTTTCACGAATTAAAACTCCTTTTCCCTAAAATATGATTCCTTTGAGTTTTATATTTGTTTTCATATTTCTTATGATTTTATATTTGAAAATAAAAAAAAACATAAAAATTAAAAATTGATTCATTTGTGTCCTAATTGACTCAAATACTTGAAAGAGCATTTTATATCACACATAACCAACTCTTAGCTTAAATTAGTCTATAATTCTCAACATTTAATACAATTTTTGCGATTTTACTATTGAATCATAAGTACTAATAATGAATGAAAATATTACTTATGATTAAAATCGATTAAAACTCAATTTGTTTATCATTTTTACTACCGATTAATAAATAAAAATTTCGATTCGTTTGACTGCTTTTTTGGTGCTTTAAAAATGTATTATAACTTTTAATTTCTTAAATTAAGTCATTTTTATACAAATGATTAGTAAAACTCTTAATTATTGTAATGTTTGAAACAATTCGTCAAATGATATGTAAAACTGTGTATTCGAGTGTCGAATAAATAAATGATTTATTATATAAATGAACGCCTTTTCAAGACTTAAAAGTTGGGCTAACTTTCAATTTATTGCATTCAATGTATTGTCGACCAAAAAAGGGATCAAACTATGTAACCATTAGTCTGATTCCACCTAAAAGGTAACACCAGGGTAATCAACTCTCGATCAGATCTGGACTTTTCATTGCTCTGATCAGATCCGACTCAGATCCGAAAAAACCAGTTCACGTCTAGTTTTTGTGACAAAAAGTGTATTCAATAATTGATTGAATATTTAGTTATACACAGAGTGGACGGTGAGAGAGATCTGTGGTCATATGAGAACAGCACTGATTATTAAAATCTATGGTTCTTGCAATCTAACAAATCAATGCAAATTTATTACTGTTCTCATATGACCACAGATCTCTCTCACCGTCCACTCTGTGTATTGGCTCAAAGATAGGACTCATATCATGACATATGAGTTCTCTGTGCAGAAGAAGGCAAACATAATTGTTCCGAAACAGTATTGTCCACAAAAAAACAGTTATTGGTTTCAAAGTTGTGTCTAATTGTGAGTAAAACTTAACATTCAATCAATAATGACGTCACACGACTACCATAATTTCAATCCATGTATTAAATAAGTTTTTGGAGAACTGAATGGATGTGTAAAACAGGAATGAGCAAGCTACTCGTGTGTAGGGTTACTGTCAAATAAAATATCAATTGAATAAATGAAAACAATAAGATCTCTGAGGTTGTGCTTCTCTTCCACCCATTCATTGATCTGCAAACTTGTGAGTCAGAAGTGTAACAGTAGTGGTATTACAGGAGTTATGAGTGAATGGAAAGGCGTTTTATCGCAATTCTTTGATGTTATTGTCTTTCAAAGTAAATATTGACGTTATTTGTGACTCAAATTTATTTTTTTAGTTTCAGTCAAACCCCGATTTAAAATAATTACTTTATCTATCAACTAAATTACTTTTAATTCAAATAAAGGTCAAAATTTTTGTGAAATGAAATAAGCATGTTAAATTGATTGTGCAAAGAACTAATTGAATTGAGTGAATTCAAAGCATGGATTTGATTTGTGGTAAGAAAGAGATTGTGTTGTAAGACATAATTGAATGAAGAGTTGTCGCCATTTTACAAGTGATTGCTTTCACAACAAGTCATTGATTGAGTGAACACTCAATTGACTCAACATTTCAATCATTAATTGGCTTCAAATCAAAGCCAAAACAGATTTGATGAACAAAGTTGTGATCAAACCATCAAAAAGTGTTGTCTGTTGTCGAGAATAGCAGAGAAAGCCTTTATGTGAACGAATGTGATGTCATTTTCTGTCACAACTCAAGGCATAAATCAGTCGAGACCTCAAACAAACCAAACACATCAACAGATTCCGAGTCACTCAACACATCCAAACGCAATGCCAGTCTCTGCCCCTCACGAGAAGACTCTTTTGTGGCAACAGAATCAATATATGGATTCTGGTGTCCACTCCGGGGCCACAACTCAGTCACCATCTCTGACCGGTCGGGAGGAGGACTTAGAAGCCGATGCCATGGCTTTTGATTGGGAACCGAGTTTCGGTCAGGCCTTCGGTGATGAAGCAGTCGATGAAATGAACCAACAGTTGAATCAGACCCGTTCCCAGAGAGTGAGGGCCGCTATGTTTCCTGAAACTCTTGACGAGGGAATGGAAATCCCTTCCACACAATTCGACTCAACTCAACCGACGGCAGTGCAGCGCCTGTCAGAGCCCTCCCAAATGCTTAAGGTTGCGGTCGTTAACTTGATAAACTACCAGGATGACGCTGATCTCGCCACGAGAGCCATCCCTGAATTGATCAAACTTTTGAACGATGAGGACCAGGTAGTTGTGGGACAGGCAGCTATGATGGTCCACCAGCTTTCTAAGAAGGAGGCTTCCCGTCACGCAATTATGAACTCACCCCAAATGGTGGCCGCTTTGGTCAAAGCTATGTCGCAGTCAAACGATTTGGAGACTACCAAATGTGCGGCCGGTGTTCTGCATAACCTCTCCCAACACAGACAGGGATTACTTGCTATCTTCAAATCTGGTGGCATCGCAGCACTCGTCAAACTGTTGAGCTCACCCGTCGAGTCTGTCCTATTCTACGCCATTACAACACTACATAACCTCCTTCTCCATCAGGAGGGCTCCAAAATGGCGGTTAGACTCGCCGGCGGTCTCCAGAAAATGGTGGCACTTCTGCAGAGAAATAACGTCAAGTTCTTAGCCATTGTGACGGATTGTCTTCAGATCCTGGCCTATGGTAATCAAGAGGGCAAACTAATAATCCTGGCCAGTGGAGGACCGGCAGAATTGGTCAGAATAATGAGGTCCTATACTTATGAAAAGCTTTTGTGGACGACTTCGAGAGTCCTCAAAGTGTTGTCTGTGTGTCCGTCAAATAAGCCGGCAATTATACAATCGGGAGGAATGCAGGCTTTGGCCACACATTTGACTCATGCGAATCATAAACTGGTTCTGAACTGTTTGTGGACACTCCGAAACCTATCGGATGCGGCCACCAATCAGAACAATCTCCAGCCTTTAATGCAGGTAAGGGTTCCACTCATTACAACATCAGACTCTTTTCTAACTGAATGTGCTGTCCTTCCAGAGCTTAGTTCAACTTTTGAGCACAAGTGACATAAATGTGGTGACCTGTGCCGCCGGCATATTGTCTAACCTGACCTGCAATAACCAAAACAATAAGACGATTGTGTGTCAGGTCGGAGGTATTGAGGCATTGGTTCGGACTATAATATCTGCGAGGGATCACGAAGAGATAACAGAGCCAGCAGTCTGTGCTTTACGTCACCTGACCTGCAGACACGTTGACTCCGAAATGGCTCAGAACGCAGTCCGTCACCACTACGGCCTTGAAGTTATCGTTAAACTGCTGAACCCTCCGAGTCGGTGGCCTCTTATTAAAGCAGTGATTGGTCTGATCCGAAACCTCGCGCTCTGTTCTGCAAATCACGAACCGCTCAGAACTCACGGAGCGATACCACGTTTGGTGCAGTTGTTGAACAAAGCCTATTCAGAGACCCGACAGCGCAATAGTGTGGCCTCTACTGGAAGCCAAACTAGTGCTTTCACAGATGGCGTTCGAATGGAAGAGGTCGTTGAGGGAACTGTGGGTGCGCTCCACACTTTAGCCAAAGACATTCACAATCGAGCGGTTATTCGCAGTTTGAATGTTATCCCGACTTTTGTTCAGTTACTGTACAGTGAGGTCGAGAACATCCAACGCGTGGCCGTTGGAGTCCTTTGCGAACTGGCGAACGACAAGGAAGGTCTGTCCTCTCAATCACTCATTTATTACAATTATAGCTTAAAACCAATTATTACTGATTAGGCGCTGAAATGATTGAAACAGAAGACGCGACCTCTCCTCTTACGGAACTGTTACAGTCCCGTAATGATGGAGTGGCTACTTATGCCGCGGCTGTGCTCTACAGTATGTCTCAGGACAAGTCACATGACTATAAGAAACGTCTTTCGATGGAATTGACGAATTCCTTATTTCGAGAAGACGGCGGCCAATGGGCGGCAACCAATGCTGATATCGATATGGGAATGTTGGCTGCAGACGATGCTTTCCAAGATCCTATTTATCACGGCAGTGCTGGTCCTCCCAGTGTTCATTCGACTGGTAGTCGCCATAATCCCTATCATTCGGGAGCCTATGAAACACAAGTATTGCATTTCCCCATAAATTACATTAAAACAGTGATTAACGGGTTTTTCTGTTAGGTTATCGACCCTCTCGGCCCACACAGTGGCTATGGTCACAGTGTTATGTCAGCAATGGATACACCCATGGATATGGGAGAATCATCTGATCTCAATTTCGATCCTCTTGAAGGAGCTCTACATCCACTGCCCCCTCATCCACAGCAACAACAACAGCAGCAGATGTCAGGACAGGTGACCGCATGGTATGATAAGCACTAAACTCTTGATTAAGACAATTGTCATTAAATTGAATGTTATTTGTCAGGTATGACACCGATTTGTGAGCGCACCGACCGTTCAATTCCGATGTGTTGTCCCCAATAATAATAATGTTTTAAAAACAAGTTTTTCTGAATCACTGCTTAATATAAGTTATGATTATTTAATCGAAATTTCATATTATTTTCATTAATTCGACTCTAAAGTAGTTCTCAATTATTATTATTTTAATTTCATTTGAACTGATATTTCGGTTTCTATTGATTGTATGTCGAATGTCGTCAAAGCATTCCATAGTTTGAGGGCTTTGTCTTCCTTTTAATTTTAGTGCCAATCCATAAATCAGACGAATTTAGGAAAATCTTAAATTATTTGATACTCTTTTGAACTTTTGCTTAATTTTTACTTCTTTTCAATCGTTTGATTGGATTTAATTAATGCCAAACAATATTACAACCATTTAATTGATGGCAAACCAATCAATTGGTATATCAAAAGTTTTTTTCAATTTTATCCAATTTTTATATTTTATGTTAAATTATTGGAACAATTCTTAAGAACTTCTTGTGATTCCAACGAAATTAACTGAAAACAAGACTTAATGATAAACTATTCGTGCATTTATACGGTTATTATGTATTTAATTATTAATCAAAACTAATAAAAAAACTTTTGAAAAACTTTTGTTGCGATTATTCTTCTGGTAATTTATTTATTGTTTAGAATTGAATGCATTTTTCAATTTGAAAACTAATAACTTTTGAATGATTTACGCCTTTAATAACTCATTGAAAACAGTTTTGACATAATTTGCGAAACAAAGCCATTATTTAAAAACAGTTATTTGAGTTAATTCTAAAAATAGTAATGTTTTTGAAAGAATTGAATTGAATTGCAATCAAAAGTTAGTATTCATTGCAAATGAGTTCAAAGTTGACAAAAGTTACTCAAAGAGTGAGAAAACATTTAATTGATTCAAATATTTATTACAATTAATAATTGATTGTTATTTGCATTTGTATGCAATCATTAAAAGACAAATAGTCTAAAAGTTGTGCTGAGATCTGGAGTGCTGTCTAATTGCGTGTTGAATTAGAGAGCGCACAGCATAGGTCTGGCATTGGTCTGAGGGCTGACAGGCTGTGGGTCTGTTGTGTGCGTTCGAGTAGTGCCAGTGTTGGCTGACTTGAGAGGCATCGTCTCAGTGACTGAGCGTCAGTATTGCCGGATCCGATCAATGGAAGGTGTTTTGGATCCTCCCTTACTGTAAATTCTTTAAGAAGAGTGTGTTTGCACTCAACTCAGTGTTTGTGCTGTTTGTGTGCCTTTTGTTACATTTTAACTGTATTTTTATTTATTGAAAACATTTAACATTTAATTAA
>JAQFXL010000922.1:0-15220 GCA_034693445.1 Edwardzetes edwardsi | reverse complement strand
ATGAGGCCAAAGAACCACAATCCACAACAACTGTAGTTCAGATCCACGTCAATGATATGGTGAGTATTGATTCCATTGATTCCATTAAATCCAAATTTGTATCCAATTTGTGATCAACAGAACGACAACTCACCCGAAATACTAGCGATGCCTCGTATTCTTCGAGTACCACAGTCTGCGTCACCCAATAGTGAAGTGATATATACCGTGCAATCTATCGACGCAGACAGTGACCGAAATGGCAATAATCAAGTGGTTTACTCATTGGAGCCCCAGAGTCACTTTTTCGCTGTAAACGCACTGACGGGACAGATATTTGCCACTCAGAAACTCATTCCTATGACCGAAACATTGCGAGTCGTGGCTACCGATAAGGCCTCTGTTAATCCATTGTCGAGTTCAAGAGACTTAAGAATTGAAGTCTATAAGGACTCAATCGAAGAACCGACTCCTGTCTTCACTTCAGTGCAATATTTTGTCCAGAGTGACATAGCCTTGGAACCAGGATCGTCAGTTCTTACACCCAGAGCCACCATTCCTAATGGTTCTCCCGTATGGTATAACATCACAAGTGTAAGCGGCGGTACATTCGCTTCGAAAAAGTTTACGATTGACCATGACACTGGAAAAATATCAACAACCCATAGACTTGATCCGTCCGATTCGAACAAAAGACAAAACATTTTCCATTTCATAGTATCGGCGCATAACAAACGAGAACCGTTGCACTACTCGGAGGCCGGAGTTGTGATACGACTTTTGGATACTAACATCCGTTGCCCTAAATTCCCGTTCACTGAATATTACGCTTCAATTAAAGAGAATTCTCCGCCAGATATGACTGTTCTGCCGGATCTGCTCATTGAAGACATCGACAAATTTTCGGGACAACGATTGTCTTATCAAATAACTGAAGACAACTCTGACGACAATTTCTATATAGACGTCAGGAGTGGGGACAACGTTCCCACAAATGTGTCCCTTCGAGTGAAGAAACTGATAGATCGCGACTCAATACCAAAGTTCTTGCAGGGAGTCCATACTCTGGCCATCACTGCCAGTAACCAGAAGTGTTCGGCTAATACTAGAGTCAAACTATTTGTTGAAGACGTTAACGACAATAATCCTGTTTTCATTCAAAGCGATTTCATTGTTGAACTCAAAGAAAATACACCCATCGGTCAGGTTGTGACCACTGTTACCGCTACCGATAAAGATTCGGTCGATAGCGGGAAACTTCGGTATCACGTGATAGAAGGCAATGAAGACGAGGTGTTTGATTTGGAGGAAAAAACTGGAGTTATTTCCGTTAAAATAGTTCCCGATAGGGAGAGATCACCCGCTTATGTCCTCAGAGTTGTGGCTATCGATGGAGCAAACAATACGGGATGGACTAATGTCCACATTATTATTCTCGATGAAAATGATTGGACACCAACTTTCCTCAACGAAACATTTTTGTTGAATGTAACGGAAGGGCCGACAAGTATTGGCACTCGTATGAGACTTCCAGTTGTTGACTATGACGACGGTATAAATAGACAAATGGAAGTCTATATTGTCGATGGAAACTCTAATGGAGAGTTCCGTTTGGATGTCGATGAAGGCGGACCTCTTCTTACCATTGTTTCTGAATTGGATCGCGAGAAGTATAACGTGAAAGAAGCCGCTCTTCACTTATTATTTGTAGCCGCAAAAGATAAGGGAAGTCCTCCAAGACTAGGAAAAGCTATGGTTTGTATGCGATGTCTTAAACTGTAATAATTAACATATTTTTTCAAAGGTTGCGGTTGTCATCCAAGACATCAATGACTCGCCACCAAAGTTTGAACGCGACTCATATTATCAGTTCATATCAGAAGACGCTCCCGTCGGCATCATTGTAGCTGAACTTAAAGCCATTGACGCCGACTCTCCGGTCAATACTAACCTCGTGTACTCTTTTGCAAAAAATACTGGAAATGGTAACAAATTATAGATATTTTGTTGAACTGTTTTTTGATCTTTCAATTGTTCATTAGTTCCGTTTGCAATCGACTCCCAAACCGGTATCGTTAATATTTCGCGACAACTGGACATCTCTGAGAATCAACAGTACGTCATAACTGTTGAGGCCTTCGATGGTCTCTGGAAGTCAACCGTAAGACTCAATTAATAGAAATTAATTTCAAACTAAATCATAAAAACATTATTCTTAGACATCACTCAATGTTTTCGTCAGCGAAGCCGAAGAAAGAGATCCCCGTTTTGATCAGTCCTACTATAGGTTCGCTGTTCTTGAAAATCAATCGGGAGTTTTGGTGGGAAGGGTTGAATTGAAGCCTAGAAAACACAGAATCAATGCTCTAATGAAATACACAATCGTTAACTCAGAGATGAGAAGTATTTTCAATATCACTCAGGTATTCAACTATACCTCAAATTAACGAAATATATAATCAATTTTTCTTTCAAACCGATAGGACGGAGAGATTTACACCAAAAAAGGATTGGATCGCGAAAAGAAAAGTAATTATGTGCTGACCGTTAAGTTGGAAGAGCGCCGGCCCTCCACTAGAATAGTGAGAAACAATTTATTTATATATTTGTCGTAAGTTTTAATGTTTTAATATTTGTTAAACAGAGTGTCAGTGAAGTGGTTATCGATGTGCTCGATATGAACGATGAGGTGCCGACATTTAGTCAGATATTCAGAGGAAATATCAAAGAGAACTCAATGCCGGGAACTGCTGTCACTATTTTGCCGCCAATCACTGCATCTGATAAGGACGCGGCCAATAACTCTATTATATCTTATCATCTGTCGGGAGAGGGCAGTCATATGTTTACAATTCTCGATTCGGGAACTGTTTTATTCACTCCTAAAGATCCGCAACAAGTTCTGGATAGGGAACAAAAAGCTAAATATGATCTTAAGGTGACTGCAATGGACCGGGGTAACCTCAGCTCTACCACAGATCTGACCATAGCAATCGAAGATGAGAACGATAATCCTCCTGTATTTCAACATGGACCTTTATACATTTTATTGCCAGAAATAGCACGCCCAGGGTCTAAAGTGGTCGAAGTTAAGGCCACTGATGCCGACGAGAAAGGGCCTAACTCCAAAATTCAGTACTATATTACAAACGGAGGAAAAGGTGACATTCGTATCGATCGCTCAACTGGTGAGATATTCGTTGTGGGAGCTCTTGTACCTGGTACTGTTTACTACTTAAATGTGTCAGCAGTTGACGGCAACGGATTAGCCGCAAAGACCAACGTTAACGTTACTATAGTTGATGTGAGTCTTTTGCAATCAATTTGGGATATAATCTGATTAATTGTTTGAGAAATCAGGTCAACAATCATAGGCCCACTTTCGACAACTCTCACTATCAGTTCAATGTTTTGGAAGGAAATTATACGATAAATAAATTAAAATTAGGAGTTCTTCGGGCCAGAGATGAAGACATTGGTAAAAACGGTGTCGTCGAATACACTATTCTCAACAATGTAGCCGTCGGTCAGTCTTTAAATCAAAATATTTCTTTTGTTAACTTTTTAATTGATTACATCTTCAATAAGAGATGAAATGATATTACAATTTGTATGCATTGAATCCAAGGACAGACTTTCGTTTTTGTTTCAGTTATAATGTAATCTGTGTTTAAATGCATTATTTCATTTTCAATGTCTTTAGATTAGAGTCTAAATCGATATAACGGTCTTCATGACAGCCTTGACATCAAATCAGATCCAATCTATTCTTTTGCACTTGAATTTAAAACGGGTCCTTTGCTTTTTGTTTATGTGTAGCCAAAAGAGTCAATCAACTCATTAATTATTCTTATGAATAGATTTTATGAATGAATAGACGATAAAACTTCTGTTCGATTGTTTCAATTGTTTCTATTCTTCATAATCTCATTCATCCATATATCAAATTAATCACTAAAAGGGTTTCCATTTAATTCAACTTCTCATTCAATTGAGCTGTAAATTCATGAAAAGCACAGAATATTAAGAGTGAAATGACATTATTCGTAAAATAATATAAAAGATTTGAAATGCACTTCAAATAGATATCCATTTGACGTCCACTAAAACAAATTGTTATTTGTCTTCAGCCATAGTAACAAAAGAGTGTAATCGCCGTTAGATTTACTTTTACTCTGACTTCCGATTCTCTCCTTTCTGTTATCATTATTTGAAGAGAATGTCTGACATTGAGGTGAAGTCTAATGTCTTGAATGAAGCACTTAATGAAAAACTGGGTCATTTCAATGCTTTATTCAATTTTAGATGATTTTATGTTTTTTAACTCAAAAATAAAACATCAAATTCTGACCTCTTTTAGAGGCAAAGATTGTCGCTTTTGATTATCAATAATCTGATTACAATTTACATTTTTGTCTTCAATCAATAGATTTTCCCTTTTCTATTGACGTACACACCGGGGAACTGTTCGCTAAGGGATTCATAGATAGGGAACAGAGAGAAACATATAATTTCGAAGTGACGGTAAGCCATACATTCAAAATCAATTACATTCAGTCAAAAAATTTTACAAAAATTAATGCCATTCCCAGGCATTAGACTATGGAGAGCCGCCTACCAATACCAGCACTGAAGTCAAAATAGTTGTGGTCAGTATATAGTTGTGCTCCTCTTTATTGATCTGATTATAACAGATAAAAGTTATGTCTGAAAGGAGAGACAGAATCCAATTTCTTTCTCTGAAGCAAAACATTTTTTTCAGATAACTCTCATTTCTAAGAAAAAGGCATTCAATGAACAAATTTTGTTAAAGAAATCTTTTGATCGAATAAATTATTCATTTGAAATAATCCATGACATCCGAGTCTAAGTCAGACTCTATGACACATTCATTTCACCAGAAAATAAAATCACAAAACTTTTCATTTTGTGTCAAACATTGAACTCAATAGAGAATAATTAAAACCACTCTTCAGTTAAACGAAATGTTGAATGCATTTAATTGGCAAAAACCTAGCAATTTATAAATAACATGGAATTTAACACAAATGCAAATATTTTGAAAATTAGTCAGGCAGAAATTGAGTATAGATCAATTAAATGATAAATTATTCAAAATAATGGTTAAGAATCGATTTCTTCTTTATTTTTCATCAAAATTTTGAAATCTATTGAATTTAAATTTATTATTGAATTCAAACAGAATGATAGGAACGACGAGAGACCACGATTTTATACCGATCCTTACTTAGCACATGTTCCTGAAAACTTAGATCCTGGCCATAAAGTGACTCAAATTGTAGCTTTTGATCCCGATATGGGTGAAAATGGACAGGTCTTTTACAAGTTAGGCGAAGGACACGATAACAAGTTTTATATCGACGGCAAAGGTTTGAATCAAATGTTTTCATGAAATCAATCAATTATTTGCTTTTCGACGAACAGACGGAACCGTTTGGACGCTATCGACGTTAGACTACGAAGAAAAGAGTTTTTACAATATAACTGTAATCGCTTACGATAAGGGAAATCCAAGTCTAAGCTCAGTAGCAAAACTATGGGTAACAGTGGCCGACACTTCAGATTCAGTGCCTGATTTCGCCAAAGCTGTCTATACTGTAGAAGTGGCTGAAAACGCAAAACCTGGCGATACTGTGTTCACAATGAATGCTGGAGAGGGACCCTTCAAATACACTCTTATCAGTCAGTTATCAATTCTTTCATTTTTCACTTTTGCTTTCTTCAAATTCAGAATTAATTCTCAAATTCCTGTTTCAAACATAATATAGATTCGGATGAAATCGAGACTTTCGCTATCGAGCACAACAACGGTAGAGTCAAACTCACCAAATCATTGGACAGCGTTCACAGAAATCATTATAGACTTGTCGTTAAGGCAGAGGATGACAGCGATCCACCAAAATCTGATATCACAGAAGTGAGTCTTCCCTTACTTTCAAACTAATTATTATTTTGATTTGAAGAGCAATTTTTGTGACAGCGATTCTCTCTCTCTCTCTCTCTCTCTCTCTCTCTCTCTCTCTCTCTCTCTCTCTCTCTCTCTCCCTCCCTCCTAAAGCCTTTCGTCAAACATAAGTCAAAAGAAAAATGCCTAGAAACCATTGCAAATATACTTCATTTAGTTTTGTTAAATATTTTGTGTTTCCAATGTTTAGAAACTCATTTTTATGAAAATCGACATTTCTTTGAGTTATAACTTTAAATTTAGTTTCAAAAATAATGAGAAATTCAAAGAAAATGTCGATTTTTAAAATTAAAGTTTTCTAAAGAGTTTCATAAAAATGAGTTTCTAAGCATTGGAAACACAAAATATTTAACAAAACTGTTATTTTTGAAACTAAATTTAAAGTGATATCAAAGCAAAGACTTTAAGCATTATTTACTTCATTTCTCTTACAATCACTTCCGATAACTGGCATAATGGCCACAATTGTTTGGCCGATAATCGACTTTTCCAAATATCCTTTACTTGTTCCAGAAATTTCCACTTATCTAAGTATTTAGAATTCACGTCAACATTCTTTCTACCCTGATCAATCAAAGTTTGTCGGAAATTTATTTGTAAGTAATGCAGGAATTGATCGTTAAAAACAGAATATTGGAAATATTTGGATGATTGTCACCACTCTTATCGTTTGTCTCCTGACTCATGACTTTAATTAATTACAAACTAAACAGTTTTTTGTTGTATTCAAACAAAATCCGGTTATTAAAAATTCTATCCTTTTTATTTGAAAGACTATAGATTAGTGTATACGATGTTTCATTGATGAGTTTTTTAATTAATATTGTGGTAAATGTTTTTTCGGTTGATTTGATTGAATTTTATCGTTTCAGTAAAATTCCAAAAATAAACTTAATTTAAAAGATTTTTTGGATTATTTTAATGAATCATTAATCGGATTATTTAATGTTTTCGCACGAATTGATTGTTTGTTAGAAAGAGTCAAATATTGTCAGAAGAAAACACGTTTTCATTTAAATTTAGACAAATATTTGTTTTTTTGTTTCGTTGAAACATAACTAATTTGATTTTCTTTTCTCTCCGATCATATCATTTCTGATCCATTTATGAATTACAGATGAGTTCGTTTACCGAACGCTCAGCAGAACTTCCATCAATCAAATTTTGATTTTCAATTTGAATTTCAGAATTTCTTTCTTACCATTTCATTGCATTGCATTGCATTGTGTTTAATATATTGTGTACATGAATAACATCGAGAGTTATATAGGAACTCCTATTTATAAGGAATTTATTTTGAGGACAACCGCTCTCAAGTCGGATGAAATCATTTTTCAAAATAAATGTTTTCCGTTTAAGTCAAACACATATCCGATAATTTCAAAACTTTTGGAATAATTTCTACAAAACATTAATATTTATTTTCATCTATTTTCAGGTCAATATAATTGTGGGCACCGGTCAAGGCGTTCGCCTATTCCCACAGCGTGTATATGAAGTGTCGGTTATGGAAAATCAATTGACTCCACTCCAGTTGATTGACTTAAACTCAACAGACGAAATAGCGCACAAACCCTCACATTACAGCATTGTTGGCACTGATTATAGAGGTCAGTCACACAATGCCTTTACTTCTTTTGCAGACAAAAAAAATTGATATACTCTTTAGAGACGCCCAAACGATGCAATCTTTGCAACTAATTGCACATTAATTTGATATCCAATCACTTATTTATTGATAATATTCTGTTTCATCCAAATTACAAAAGTTTTTACTCAACTGAAACATGCGTTGAATATTACAGTCATTAAATAGTTCTTAAGATTCAATAGAATTGCAAACAATTGATGAAATGATTGTCTATTTGTTCTTAAACTGACGTTAAAACGTTTAAATCAAATAAATTCCTTTCTATTTAGAAATTCCATAAAACTTTGAAAAAAAATATTTATTTCAGTCTATAATAGCATTTAAGTCAAACAGGAAAACATTTGTGTCTTCCCTTCAAACCCGATATTCTATGAAAAGTACTAACAATTGCAAGAATTTGATATTTGAATGAATGAAATACATTTGCTTTAGTTAATAGATATGGTCAGTCAGGCGCTATTCACTTAGTTTTTGACTAACCTTTGGTAAACCCTTTTATAGATCAATGATCTAACTTGGTATTTCAATGATTTGAATCTGTAAATGAAATTCTTTACTGAATACACGAACCGAAAAATGACTGCATATGAGGCGAACATTTTCTTTTCATCTAATCTTTTTGGCTTAAGTCTAAAAGCGGCGATAAATCATTTTATCAAAAGTCTGGATTTTTTTTTGATTCCAAAACCATAGAATTGTCTTCATTTATAAATTAACTTGCTCTACTTTCTGTCATTTCCTTTCAAACGCCTTATTTCTGAGAATGATAAAGATAAAAATGTCATCAATTACTAGAATTTCTTAATATGATTTCCAATTTTTTTCGAAAATTTCAGAATAAAATTACCTTGCAAAGTATTAAGGCTTTCTTATTCCGTTAAACATTGCATTTATTAAAATTGCTGTTTCCATTCAAAAAAGGGTTGTTTCGAATGGATTCAGAGTCGGGTCGTCTGATTGTTACCCGGAGTCTCGACCGCGAGAAAAAAGATTTATATAATTTAAAAATAAAGTCCGAAAACATAATCCATCGAAGAGTGGGTCGGGATGTCAGTAGTCATTCACCCGATGCCAACTATCGCTTAGCATTTGATGAAACCTTAGTTGTGGTAACTGTTCAGGATGAGAACGATAATCCCCCTGTTTTTGAAAACAAGGGCCGGCCCATTGTGGCCGCCATTCCATTAGAAGCATCATTTGGTTATCAAGTCGTAAAACTAACCGTAAGTTTAATTCTTTAATAGATTATTGAAATTTTAAAATAAAATCGATATTCAGGCAAAAGATTCTGATGTGGGAGTAAACAGTGCCATCAGATATGAAATCCTTGCCAGAGGTGACGACGCCTCATCAAAATTCCACATCGACCCCATCTCTGGTGTGGTCCGTTCAATGGTCACATTCACTCTCGACGGCGGAAAACTCTATGGATTTGATGTGAAGGCAACCGACAGAGAGGGCAGTGAAACAGGAAATTCTGCCGTTACTAACATTTTTGTGAGTCTTATATTCATTTCTTTATGAATTTAAATGATTTCTTCTCTCAAATGATTACTTAAATCGAAATCAAATGTTTTCACAGATCTATGTATTGCCGGAAACAAAAATGATTTTATTTGTTTCGGACAAAGAGCCGATTCTGGTCGAGAAAAAATCGCCAGAAATACTGAGTTATTTAACTAATATAACCGGATTTGAAGTGAAAATGGCTAAACTGGGACCGCATACAGAGGGCGATCTTCAAGAAACCCACTCAACCGATATATTCCTTTATGCCGTCAATCCGGAGACTAATGACATCGTAGACACCGAAACACTTTTAGAGTAAATACACAAAAACTTATAAAAAAGAAATATTTTGATACAATATTTCTCATTTGACAGCGTTTTCCGTCAAAATTCTCAGTCAATTGTAGAGAATTTACGGCACTTCAAAATAAGACGAATACAAGGGGTGACCGTTCAGGAAAAGATCAGTCAAATGGGCGCTACAGAAATTGCAATAATAGCACTCTCTTCTGTCATATTCCTGGGCACTGTTCTGGCCATTGCCCTCCTCTGCTCTTCTTGTAAAGAAAGGTTAGTTTTTGTGCGAAAGTTATCCATAATTCAAAAGAACACAAAAGAATTTATTAAATATTATTTGATTTGTTTATTATTAATACCTGTGCTATAAATAAGATAACAAAAGAGATCATTGACTCTACAGATTGAAAGACTGATTGATAGAACTTAACAAAAGAATCGTTAATCAAAGTTTTCCCATAAGAATAGTCTTTTTTTTGGACATTTACTGCCAATCCATACATTCAGTGCATATATTCATTAATATTCTATATTCTGATCAATATTTTTGGGATCAATTTGATTGAGTTGTTGATAATCAGATCCTTTTTTTATGGCGGATGAGCCAATCAATTGATCTCTTTTGTTGAATATATTCTTTGAAAATCCAAAGTTTTTTTTTGAAATTATATGAAAGCGGAAAATATCTGCAATTAATTAAAGTGTCATTTATTTGATTAATTTTTGTGTTGGTATCTGATTAATGACAAAATAATGATTGTCTGCAACGAGTAATGAACACTGTTTTGGTTCAAATAAATTCAAATTCTAATGAAAATTCAGTTGGTATGCCCTTGCTAATTTTATTTTTCTTCTTCTAAGAAAAATGCGTCAAAGACAACAGTCTTGGGAACAACAGAGGCTTTACAGTACCAAAAACCCACTAATGGGCAAATCTTTAGGCAACCCTTATGGTAATCGTGGAGCTCCTGCTGGCATTGGTCACAGCAGTTCTACATATTCTACGGGTGACGGAGTGGGGTAACAAACCTTTGTTTTCATTACTTTTACATTTTAAATGTGACACAAATATTGCGATTGGCAGTGATTATGTCGATAGTCTGGCCTCATATAAACGGAACAGTACCCGACCGGGCAGTCGTTCTAATGTAATGAGCAAATCTCGACAACAAGTTCCTCCCGACGGCGCCTCTTCGCTCAATCCTCCTCGAAGTCCTCGATTTTCCGACCGTTACAAACAAAGCCGGGAAAACCTAAGCGGAGTTGTGGGAGGCGTTACCACAACTGTCGATTCTACCCACGATTGGTATGATCCAAAAGATGCCGCCGGTTCTGTGTAAGTCCACACTCTTTGAAATTATTCACAGAAATAGTGATTTAATAAAAGGGATCAAAAGTTTTATGAGTCATAAGACTTATCAATGAATACATTTCAGACCCGAGTAATGAAGTCTTTAAATAAATAAGTTTTTCTCAATTTCCCCGTATTTTTATTTAAATAAATATTTTCCAAATTTTGTTTGCATTTCATTCAGTTCTTTGACTTTGAATTTTATTTTTCATCTTTGAGGGGAAGTCTTTGAGCATCACTTCAATCATTACTATTGAACTCACTTCTGATGTCAATGAAAGTCATCCACATTAAAGCCAAACATTGATCACAACTCTAACTGTTATTACAATCCATTAAGTCAATAATCAGCGATAAAAGTAGTGGACATCTGAGTCATTACCCAAAAAATACTTGATTACTCGAAATTAATACTGCTCGTTTTGTATGATGGTCAATTTCAGTGAAATCTCATTTTTCACATTTACTTTTAGTCTTCGATAAATGAATTTCGTTATTATTTGGGTACCGAAGAAATTATAAATTATTTCGATAACTGATTGATTCATTAATCAGATTTAACTCATATAATATCTATAATAAATGTATCATGGATAATTTATATCTTCGCGCGTATAACAGTTGATTGGTTAAAATCTGTTTACTTAAATCTTTCATTGTATTAATCAATTTTCCGTTCTCTCAATTGAAAAGAAAATATTGTTTTTTGTATAAATACTATTTAATGGATTTGCTTTGCTAACAGAGGATCGGGATTCTCAAGAGGATCGGGTCGTTCTGCCAGATCTGGTTATAGTGGCACGAGTTGGTCTTCTAGGAAATCTAGGAATTCAGGGGAAAACATCAGTCCTGGAGCTCAGCTTTAGTTAAAATAGTTTTTATGTTTTTGTTAGACGACTAAAGAATTTTATATAAATTTGTTTAATATTTGTTTATAAATCTTAACCAAAAGCGAAACGAAAAAAGACTTTTAACGCAAAGTATAACTTAACTCTTAAAAGAATTAATACATTTGTTTGATTCAGTCGTGAAAAAAAAAACATTTAAAAGGATCGCAACACTCGACTCATACTTAGCTTAGAATCTCATCCAATAAGTGAATCATTCCTTAAGTTTTAACCAAACGTTTTGGAGAAACGAATGCAAAGAATGCAAAAGTTCTTAAACTTATCCCTATTCTCAAACAAAAATTAATTTATATTCAATTTTATGTTAATTTTTAATCTTTTCTTAATGTTTGAGTGCTTTTGCCAATCGATAGCATTACTGAAATCATCCGAACTATTCATTGAATAACACATCGAATTTTTTCTTAAATTATTGTAAATTTCATTTTTCTTACATTCAAAACAATAAATCAAATAATTGTATAATAAAATGGTTTCAATAAAATTTTTTTAATTTATTTGTCTCACAGTTGTCAGAACCATTCATTTTCTCGCAAATGCTTTTTCTTCAGTTTTTACCAATTAATGAATTTTCTTATTCAGAATTTAGTATAATTTTGGTATAAAAAGTAGTTATGAATATTTTTTGCAAAGTTGCTTATTCAATAAACAAGCATCTTTAGGAGCTAATTGATTTGATTTATATGGTTAGGAAGAAACTAAGGAGAAATTTGAAAGGTTTTTGTCATTTGATTCGAAATCTAATTTCTGTATAATTAGGAAAATAAGTCAAAATATTTCGTTTCTAATCAAATAAAGAGGAATCAAATGTTTAGACTAATTACTGCGGAAGAAGAAAGAAAGGAGAGAGAGAGGGAGGGAGGGAGAGGGAGAGGGAGAGGGAGAGGGAGAGAGAGAGAGAGAGAGAGAGAGATTCTTTCAGACCTTGTGCATTTGGGTCGTTGAATTGAATTGGGGTAAGTTTTCTTTAAAATATATTATCTCTGATATAAGATGAAAAGAAATGATTAATGACTTGAAAGTTAATGAAGAAAAGTTATATATTTAGAGGGAAATGATTCAAATGGGAAGAAAAGCTATGTATGAATAGTTATCAACGAATAAACGAATGCTTTAAACATTGCATTTGTTTGTTGTGACCAAAAATCAATTTTTCAAAGAAAGGGAATCTCTTACTCTTAGTTGGATTGATAATAAACTAATGACTCAGACATTAAAATCGATTTCATATTATTATCGAATAAACTAAGAAAGGATTTGATTGATCATAAAAGCCTCGTTCAGTTTAAATTTGTATACAAAGAAAATATTTCGATAAATAAATTTTATTTGAATGAAATTTGGATGAAACTAATGTTCAGTTTATTTCATTTATTCAATAATAGATACAAAACTAATTCCACTGAAAATACAATTAATTTAAAATGATTTGACTTATGTTTAAATAATAAAATTACTTTTTTTTTTAATTAATTAGTTAATTATTTTTATTTATACAGATTTATGTGGATTAAATGATGATAGAGCATTCAACATTAAGTGAAGTTCATTGTCATTTTGATGGATACAAATGAAAATGATGAAGCTGGATTGTGACAGATTTGTCCGCATTCTAGCTGAATTTGATTGATAAAATGGTCATGATCACTAATGCTCTTCTACTCTCTGTTTTTATTGTGCTTTGCTTTCTCTAGTTCATATCAATTCTGTAGATTCTACATTATAGAAGACGCCCTAGGATCAAAATATTATTCTAACTCACTGGATTGTCTGGGTATTTGATAAAGTTTCATTCAAGCATTGGGTCAGTTTAGAATATTTAACTGAATATAAATGAAAAATCATTTACAGTCAATGAATATAACATTTATATATTGAGTGAAAATAAATTTGAATTATTCTTAAAGTAACTACCGTATTACCCCGGAAACAAACGCATGCCGGTATAAATGAGGCGTACAAAACCACAGAACCTTTCATTTTAACTGCAATAACTCAAATGAAATGTTTTTCCACAAAATTTATTTTCTTTTCACAATCTTAATCCTCAATCCTATGACAAACATTGAATTTGGTACAAACAAAATCTTATGAAATTTTATAATAATCTTTTCTAGAATTTTCTCAAATTTATTTAATGAAATTCAATTTTGTATTCACTTATTACGGCATGCCGGTGTACCCCGGGTTTACCAGCAGTATTATCAACCTCAATTTATACCGGCATGCGTTTGTTTCCGGGGTAATACGGTAAAAGTCAAATAAAAGGATATTTAAAAATTGTGTGTATATTGACTGCAATCACATGATTCCGACTGAATTGTTGATGAATTCGCATTGAGTGTCGATTTTAAACGTAATTCTATTCGTTCCTCTTGTGTTAGATCGCGACGAAACTACTTGTCTATTGATTGTCTCTCTATTGCTGGCCATCCCTTTAGAAATACAATTCAAATAAAAGCGGAAAAATATAATATATTCTCAATCTTTGTCAGCAATTTTGAAATCGATTCAATCGGATGTTTACTCCGAAGTCAATAAAAAGAGTTATTTTATATGTTTTTCAAAAGTTGCAGAAAAGTAAAAATCCTATTATTCTAAAAGTTTTTGAAGCGATCACTCGATTTCGATATCCATTGGATTCTAAGTAAAGTGAATGCAATTAATGTTGTTTTCAATCATCATTTCATTCTTTCAGTCGATATGACTCTAATTTTAGTGATTTAATAGGAATTTCTCAGCAGATGTGAGGGATGAAAGAACTCAATTAGACAAGATGATAAGTTCGCTGACATATCTATCAATTAATGTGAACTGACATAACCCTTGACTCTATAGCCTTGTAATCCTTCTCTATTTATTTATTTTTTGCTTATTTCCCGTATCTTTAAATATTATCCCAACTATTCATCGCTTTATTTATTTGCGTTTCTGTTATGTCTTTTGCAGTCATTTATAAAATCAAAAGAAAACAAATACTTGTTTTGCTTCTCTCTCTTCCCATAATATATTTTAATACTTTTGCAATAAACTAATTGTGCTTTCTTACAATGTTGAAAGATGCAAAATTTTGCTCAGAAAACTTTTCTATTAATATAGTAATTAAAATTAATAATTCAAAGGATGAGCCTTAAAAGCACTTCACTGAAGTTGAATGATAAAACTTGACTTGAAAATAAAGGCATTGCTATCAGGCAGAGCGCGACTGATATCATTGTTTTTGTCGAATATTGATTCCAATGATTGTCCAGTTATTTGAGAAATAAAAGATTTTCCTATTGTTAACTGAAAGTGAATCAGTTAGTGATGGAAAGGGCGAAATGACAACACATTCGGACATTTTATAATATTATCAGCAGATATGAGGAAAGACATACAGCACAGTTTAAAACGATTCCAGGTCGAAAAATACGAGCGTTTAAAAAATACATTATAGTTTTGAAGTATTCAATTTTTAGTCCACTGCCACTGTTTTCAGGTCAAACTTTAATACAGAAGTATGAGTCTAAGTAATAATATTTCAATTTCAATAATATTAC